>JAXIVJ010000622.1:0-137500 GCA_036785665.1 Chirona hameri
ATCTACCCGCTATCCAGCAGTGTCGAAGAACACACTCTCCTTTCCCCTACATGCAGTCAGTAGTGTCGGAGAACACCGCTCTCCTGCCCTACACGCAGTCAGCAGAGTCGGGGAACACACTCTCCTGCCCTACACGCAGCCAACAGTGTCGGAGAACACACTTGCCTGTTCTACACGCAGCCAGCCAGTGTCGGAGAACACACTCTCCTGCCCTATACGCAGAATAGCAGTGTCGGAGAACACACTCTGCCTGCCTTATGCGCAGTCAAAGTGTCGGAGAACACAACTCTGCTGCCCTACACGCAGATCAGCAGTGTCGGAGAACACACTTGCCTGCCCTACACGCAGCCAGCAGTGTCGGAGAACCGCTCTCCAGCCCTACACGGAGTCAACAGTGTCGGAGAACACACTTGCCTGCCCTACACGCAGCAGCAGTGTCCGGAGAACACACTCTCCTGCCCTATACGCAGTTCAGCAGTGTCGAGAGAACCACTTTGCTGCCATATGCGCAGTCAGCAGTCGTCGGAGCAAACGCACACTCTGCTGCCCTATACGCAGTCAAGCAGAGTCGGAGTAACACACTCCACTGCCCTACTGATGCTTCAGCTGTGTCGGAGAACAAACGCCTTCCTAACCCAACAGCCACGCAGTCGGAGAACACATTCTCCCTGCCCTACAATCAGCAGGTCTACTCATCTACTCCTGCCCTACAGTGGCAATCAGCAGTGTCCGGAGAAAACACTCTCCTGCTCCAACATGCAGTCATGGGCAAGTGTCGGAGAACACACTTCCTGCCCTACACGCAGTCATCAATGTCGGATAACACACTCTCCTGCCCTACACGCAGTCAGCAGTGTCGGACAACACACATCTTCAGTCCCTACATTGCAGTCAGCAGTGTCGGAAAACACACTCCTCTGCCCTACACGCAGTCGGAGAACACACTCTCCTGCCCTACACGCAGTCAGTAATTCGAGAACACACTCTCCTGCCCTACAGCAGTCAAAGGGTCGGAACACACTCTCCCTGTCCTACACTGCAGTTCAACAGAGGGCACACACACTCTCCTGCCCTACACGCAGTCGGAGAACACACTCCCTGCTCTACACTCAGCTCGGTAGAACACACATCTCCTGCCCTACACGCAGTCATTCAATGTCGGAGAACACACTCTCATGCCCTACACGCAGTCAAAGTGTCGGGAGAACACACTCCCCTGTCCTACATGCAGTAAACAGTGTCTGGACAACACACTCTCCTGCCCTACACGCAGTCAGCAAGTCGGAGAACACACTCTCCTTGCCCTACACGCAGTCAGCAGTGTCGGAGAACACACTCTCTTGCCCTACACGCAGTCAGCAGTGTCGGAGAACAGAACACACCTTCCTGTCCTTACATGCAGGGCAGCCAGTGTCGGAGAACACACTCTCCTGCTCTTCACGCAGTCAGCAGTGTCGGAGAACACACTCTCTGCCCTACATGCAGTCAGCAGGGTCGGGGAACACACTCTCCTGCCCCTACACGGCAGCAACAGTGTCTGAGAACACACTTGCCTGTCTCTACACGCAGCCAGCAGTGTCGGACGAACACACTCTCCTGCCCTCATACGCAGATAGCAGTGTCGGAGAACACACTCTCGCTGCCTTATGCGCAGTCAGCATGTGTCGGAGAACACACTCTGCTGCCCTACACGCAGTCAGCAGTTTCGGAGAACACACTTGCCTGCCCTAACACGCAGCCAGCAGTGTCGGAGAACCCGCTCTCGCTGCCCGCTTCCCTTACACGGAGTCAACAGTGTCGGAGAACACACTTGCCTGCCCTACACGCAGTCAGCAATGTCGAGAGAACACACTCTCCTGCCATACACACAGTCAAAGTGTCGGAGAACACACTCTCCTGTCCTACAAGCAGTTCAACAGTGTCGGACAACACACTCCTCTGCCTACACGCTGCCGGAGACACCCTCTCCTGCCCTACACGCAGTCGGAGAACACACTCTCCTGCCCTACACGCAGTCAGTAATTTCAGAGAACGCCTCTCCTGCCCCTACACGCAGTCAACAGTGTCGGAGAACACACTCTCCTGACCTACATGCAGTCAACAGTGTTGGACAACATACTCTCCTTGCCCTGCACGCAGTCAGCAGTGTCGTCGAAGAACCCCAACTCTTTCCCCTACATGCCTGATCAGTCTAGTGTCGGAGAACACACTCTCTCTGCCCTACACGCAGTCAGCAGGGTCTGGAGAACCACACCTTCTCCTGCCCTATACACCAGTCCAACAGTGTCGGAGAACACACTTTCCTGCCCTAACACGCAGCAGCAGTGTCGGAGAACACACACTCCTGCCCTCATACGCAGTGAGCAGTGTCGGAGAACACACTCTGCTGCATAACCCTGTCTGCAGTGTCAGAGAACGCGCTCATCCTGCCCTACACGGAGTCAGTGCAGTGTCGGAGAACAGACACACTCTCCTGCCTACATGCAGTCAGCAGTGTCGGAGAACGAACACACTTTCCTGCCCTACAGGCAGTCGGAGAACACACTCTCTCTGCCCTACACGCAGTCAGCTGTCGAAGAACACACTCTCCTGCCCTACATCAGTCAGCAGTGTCGGAGAACACACTCTCCTGCCCTAGCATGCAGTCAGCAGTGTCGAGAACACACTCTCCTGCCCTAATCACGCAGTCAGCAATGTCGGATAACACGCTTTCCTGCCCTACACGCAGTCAACAGTGTCGGAGAACACACTTCCCTGCCCTACACGCAGTCAACTGTGTCGGAGAACACACTCCTGCCCTACACGCAGTCAGCATGTTGAGAACACACTCTGCCTGTCCCTACATGCAGTCAGCAGTGTCGGAGAACACATTCTCCTGCCCTACTAGCACGCAGTCAGCAGTGTCGGGAGAACACACTCTCCTGCCCTCACGCAGTCAACAGTGTCGGACTAACAACCTCCTGCCCTACACGCAGTCAGCGGTCGGAGAACAGACACCCACTTCCTGTCCTACACGCAGTCAGCAGTGTCGGAGAACAGCGACTGCTACTGCCCTAATCACGCAGTCATCAGTGCCGTAGAACCACACTCCCTGCCCTACACGCAGTCAGCAGTGTCGGAGAACAGAACACACTCTCCTGCCCTACTCACAGCCAGCTGTGTCGGAGAACACACTCTCCTGCCTACGGCATTCCAGCAGTGTCGGAGACAGAACACACTCTCCTGCTCTAACACGCAGTCAGCAGTGTCGGAGACAGAACACACTCTACTGCCCTACACGCAGTCAGCAGTGTCGGAGAACACACTCTCCTGCCCTACACGCAGTCAGCAATGTCGGAGAACACACTCTCTGCCCTACATGCAGTCAGCAGTGTCGGAGAACAGAACACACTTCCTGCACTACACGCAGTCAGCAGTGTCGGATAACACACTCTCCTGCCCTACAACGCCAGTCAGCAGTGTCGAGAACCACTCTTCCTAGCTCTACACGCAGTCAGTCAGTGTCGAGACAGAACACACTCTTCCTGTCCTACATGCAGTCAGCAGTGCGGGAGAACACACTTTCCTGCCCTACACACAGTCAGCAGTGCACAGAAACACACACTCTCACTGCCCTTCACGCAGTCTACAGTGCCGGAGAACACATCTCTCCTGCCCCTATCCCGCTGTCACAGTGTCGAAGAACACACTCTCCTTCCCTACATCAGTCAGTGAGTGTCGGAGAACACGCTCCCCTGCCCTACACGCACTCAGCATGGGTCGGGGGAACACACTCTCACTGCCCTAACGCAGCCAACAGTGACGAGACACACTGCCTGCCCTACACGCAGTCCAGCAGTGTCGAGAACACACTCTCCTGCCCTACACGCAGTCAAGTGTCGGAGAACACACTCTCGCTGTCCTACATGGCAGTCATCAGTGTCGGACAGCACACTCTCCTGCCATCACGCACGGAGAAACACTCTCCTGCCCTAACACGCAGTCAGCAATGTCGGAGAACACACTCTCATGCCCTACACGCAGTCAAAGTGTCGGAGAACACACTCTCCTGTCCTAACAGCAGTCAACATTGTGGACAACACACTCTCCTGCCTCTACACGCAGTCAGCAATGTCGGAGAACACACTCTCCTGCCCTAACACGCAGTCAGCAGTGTCGGAGAACACACTCTGTTGCCCCTACACGCAGTCAGGCAGTGTCGGAGAACAAAACACACTTTCTTGTCCTACATGCAGGCAGCAGTGTCGAGAACCTCACTCCTGCCCTACACGCAGTCAGCAGTGTCGGAGAACACACTCTCCTGCCCTACATGCAGTCAGCAAGTCAGAGAACACACTCTCCTGCCCTACATGCAGTCGTAGTGTAGCGAAAACACACGTTCCTGCCTACACGCAGCCAGCCAGTGTCGGAGAAACACACTCCTGCCCTATGGCGCAGTCGAAATTGTCGGAGACACACTCTCCTGCCCTACACGACTGTCAAAGTGTCGGAGAACACACTCCTGTCCCTACATCGCAGTCAACAGTGTCGGAGACAGAACACACTTACCTGTCCTACACGCAGCCAGCAGTGTCGGAGAACACACTCTCCTGCCCTACACGCAGTCAAAGTGTCGGAGAACACACTCTCCATGTCCTACTGCAGTCAACAGTGTTGGACAACACACTCTCCTGCCCTACATGCAGTCAGCAATGTCGGAGAACACACTCTCCTGCCCTACACGCAGTCAGCAGTGTCGGAGAACACACTCTCTTGCCCTACACGCAGTCAGCAGTGTCGGAGAACAGAAAACACTTTCCTTTCCTACATGCAGGCAGCAGTGTTGGAGAACACACTCTCCTGCCCTACATGCAGTCAGCAATGTCAGAGAACACACTCTCCTGCCCTACACGCAGTCATCAGTGCCGGAGAACAGAACACACTCTCCTGCCCTACACGCAGTCAGCGGTGTCGGAGAACACACTCTCCTGCCCTACATGCAGTCAGCAATGTCAGAGAACACACTCTCCTGCCCTACATGCAGTCAGTAGTGTCGGAGAACACACGTTCCTGCCCTACATGCAGCCAGCAGTGTCGGAGAACACACACTCCTGCCCTATGCGCAGTCAGCAGTGTCGGAGAACACACTCTGCTGCCCTAAACGCTGTCAGCAGTGTCGGAGAACCCGCTCTCCTGCCCTACACGGAGTCAGCAGTGTCAGAGAACAGAACACACTTTCCTGCCCTACACGCAGTCAGCAGTGTCGGATAACACACTCCTGCTATATACGCAGTCAGCAGTGTCCGAAAACACACTCTCCTGCCCTACACGCAGTCAGAGAACACACTCTCCTGCCCCCTCTACACACCGTCAGCAGTGTCAGAGAACACGCTCTCCTGCCCTACACGCAGTCAGCAGTGTCGGAAAACAGAACACACTCTCCTGCCCTACACGCAGTCAGCAGTATCGGATAACACACTTCCCTGCCCTACACGCAGTCAGCAGTGTCGGAGAACACACTCTCCTGCTCTACACGCAGTCAGCAGTTTTTGAGAACACACTCTCCTGTCCTACATGCAGTCAGCAGTGTCGGAGAACACATTCTCCTGCCCTACACGCAGTCAGCAGTGTCGGAGAACACACTCTCCTGCCCTACACGCAGTCAACAGTGTCGGATAACACACTCTCCTGCCCTACACGCAGTCAGCAGTGTCGGAGAACAGAACACACTTTCCTGTCCTACACGCAGTCAGCAGTGTCGGAGAACACACTCTACTGCCCTACACGCAGTCATCAGTGCCGTAGAACACACTCTCCTGCCCTACACGCAGTCAGCAGTGTTTGAGAACACACTCCCCTGTCCTACCTGCAGTCAGCAGTGTCGGAGAACACATTATCCTGCCCTACACGCAGTCAGCAGTGTCGGAGAACACACTCTCCTGCCCTACACGCAGTCAACAGTGTCGGATAACACACTCTCCTGCCCTACACGCAGTCAGCAGTGTCGGAGAACAGAACACACTTTCCTGTCCTACACGCAGTCAGCAGTGTCGGAGAACACACTCTACTGCCCTACACGCAGTCAAAGTGTCGGAGAACACACTCTCCTGCCCTACACGCAGTCAGCAATGTCGGAGAACACACTCTCCTGCCCTACATGCAGTCAGCAGTGTCGGAGAACAGAACACACTTTCCTGCCTTACACGCAGTCAGCAGTGTCGGAGAACACACTCTCCTGCCCTACACGCAGTCAGCAGTGTCGGAGAACACACTCTTCTGCTCTACACGCAGTCAGCAGTGTCGGAGAACAGAACACACTTTCCTGTCCTACATGCAGTCAGCAGTGCCGGAGAACACACTTTCCTGCCCTACACACAGTCAGCAGTGCCAGAGAACACACTCTCCTGCCCTTCACGCAGTCATCAGTGCCAGAGAACACACTCTCCTGCCCTACCCGCTATCAGCAGTGTCGAAGAACACACTCTCCTTCCCTACATGCAGTCAGTAGTGTCGGAGAACACGCTCTCCTGCCCTACACGCAGTCAGCAGGGTCGGGGAACACACTCTCCTGCCCTACACGCAGCCAACAGTGTCGGAGAACACACTTGCCTGTTCTACACGCAGCCAGCAGTGTCGGAGAACACACTCTCCTGCCCTATACGCAGATAGCAGTGTCGGAGAACACACTCTGCTGCCTTATGCGCAGTCAGCAGTGTCGGAGAACACACTCTGCTGCCCTACACGAAGTCAGCAGTGTCGGAGAACAGAACACACTCTCCTGCCCTACACGCAGTCAGCAGTGTCGGAGAACACACTCTCCTGCCCTACACGCAGTCAGCAGTGTCGGAGAACACACTCTCCTGCCCTACACGCAGTCAGCAGTGTCGGAGAACACACTCTCCTGCCCTACACGCAGTCAGCAGTGTCGGAGACAGAACACACTCTACTGCCCTACACGCAGACAGCAGTGTCGGAGAACACACTCTCCTGCCCTACACGCAGTCAGCAATGTCGCAGAACACACTCTCCTGCCCTACATGCAGTCAGCAGTGTCGGAGAACAGAACACACTCTCCTGCCCTACACGCAGTCAGCAGTGTCGGAGAACACACTTTACTGCCCTACACGCAGTCAGCAGTGTCGGAGAACACACTCTCCTGCCCTACACGCAGTCAGCAGTGTCGGAGAACAAACTCTCCTGCTCTACACGCAGTCAGCAGTGTCGGAGAACAGAACACACTTTCCTGTCCTACATGCAGTCAGCAGTGCCGGAGAACACACTTTCCTGCCCTAAACGCAGTCAGCAGTGCCAGAGAACACACTCTCCTGCCCTTCACGCAGTCATCAGTGCCGGAGAACACACTCTCCTGCCCTACCCGCTGTCAGCAGTGTCGAAGAACACACTCTCCTTCTCTACATGCAGTCAGTAGTGTCGGAGAACACGCTCTCCTGCCCTATACGCAGTCAGCAGTGTAGGAGAACACACTCTCCTGCCCTACATGCAGTCAGTAGTGTCGGAGAACACACTCTCCTGCCCTACACGCAGTCAGCAGGGTCGGGGAACACACTCTCCTGCCCTACACGCAGTCAACAGTGTCGGAGAACACACTTGCCTGCCCTACACGCAGCCAGCAGTGTCGGAGAACACACTCTCCTACCCTATACGCAGTCAGCACTAACAGAGAACACACTCTGCTGCCCTATGCGCAGTCAGCAGTGTCGGAGAACACACTCTGCTGCCCTACACGCAGTCAGCAGTGTCGGAGAACACACTTGCCTGCCCTACACGCAGCCAGCAGTGTCGGAAAACCCGCTCTCATGCCCTACACGGAGTCAACAGTGTCGGAGAACACACTTGCCTGCCCTACACGCAGCCAGCAGTGTCGGAGAACACACTCCCCTGCCCTATACGCAGTCAGCAGTGTCGGAGAACACACTCTGCTGCCCTATGCGCAGTCAGCAGTGTCGGAGAACACACTCTGCTGCCCTACACGCAGTCAGCAGTGTCGGAGAACACACTCTCCTGCCCTACATGCAGTCAGCAGTGTCGGAGAACAGAGCACACTTTCCTGCCCTACACGCAGTCGGAGAACACACTCTCCTGCCCTACACGCAGTCAAAGTGTCGGAGAACACACTCTCCTGTCCTACATGCAGTCAACAGTGTCGTACAGCACACTCTCCTGCCCTACACGTAGTCGGAGAACACACTCCCCTGCCCTACACGCAGTCAGCAATGTCGGAGAACACACTCTCATGCCCTACACGCAGTCAAAGTGTCGGAGAACACAGTCTCCTGCCCTACATGCAGTCAACATTGTTGAACAACACACTCTCCTGCTCTACACGCAGTCAGCAATGTCGGAGAACACACTCTCCTGCCCTACACGCAGTCAGCAGTGTCGGAGAACACACTCTCTTGCCCTACACGCAGTCAGCAGTGTCGGAGAACAGAGCACACTTTCCTGTCCCACATGCAGGCAGCAGTGTCGGAGAACACACTCTCCTGCCCTACACGCAGTCAGCAGTGTCGGAGAACACACTCTCCTGCCCTACATGCAGTCAGCAATGTCAGAGAACACACTCTCCTGCCCTACATGCAGTCCGTAGTGTTGGAAAACACACGTTCCTGCCCTACACGCAGCCAGCAGTGTCGGAGAACACACACTCCTGCCCTATGCGCAGTCAGCAATGTCGGAGAACACACTCTCCTGCCCTACACGCTGTCAAAGTGTCGGAGAACACACTCCTGTCCTACATGCAGTCAACAGTGTCGGACAACACACTCTCCTGCCCTACACGCAGTCGGAGAACACACTCTCCTGCCCTACACGCAGTCGGAGAACACACTCTCCTGCCCTACACGCAGTCAGCAATGTCGGAGAACACACTCTCATGCCCTACACGCAGTCAAAGTGTCGGAGAACACACTCTCCTGTCCTACATGCAGTCAACAGTGTTGGACAACACACTCTCCTGCCCTACATGCAGTCAGCAATGTCGGAGAACACACTCTCCTGCCCTACACGCAGTCAGCAGTGTCAGAGAACACACTCTCTTGCCCTACACGCAGTCAGCAGTGTCGGAGAACAGAACACACTTTCCTGTCCTACATGCAGGCAGCAGTGTTGGAGAACACACTCTCCTGCCCTACATGCAGTCAGCAATGTCAGAGAACACACTCTCCTGCCATACACGCAGTCATCATTGCCGGAGAACAGAACACACTCTCCTGCCCTACACGCAGTCAGCAGTGTCGGAGAACACACTCTCCTGCCCTACATGCAGTCAGCAATGTCAGAGAACACACTCTCCTGCCCTACATGCAGTCAGTAGTGTCGGAGAACACACGTTCCTGCCCTACATGCAGCCAGCAGTGTCGGAGAACACACACTCCTGCCCTATGCGCAGTCAGCAGTGTCGGAGAACACACTCTGCTGCCCTACACGCAGTCAGCAGTGTCGGAGAACCCGCTCTCCTGCCCTACACGGAGTCAGCAGTGTCAGAGAACAGAACACACTCTCCTGCCCTATACGCAGTCAGCAGTGTCGGATAACACACTCTCCTGCTATATACGCAGTCAGCAGTGTCCGAAAACACACTCTCCTGCCCTACACGCAGTCAGAGAACACACTCTCCTGCCCTACACGCAGTCAGCAGTGTCAGAGAACACACTCTCCTGCCCCCCTACACACAGTCAGCAGTGTCGGAGAACACGCTCTCCTGCCCTACACGCAGTCAGCAGTGTCGGAGAACAGAACACACTCTCCTGCCCTAAACGCAGTCAGCAGTATCGGATAACACACTTCCCTGCCCTACACGCAGTCAACAGTGTCGGAGAACACACTCTCCTGCCCTACACGCAGTCAGCAGTGTTTGAGAACACACTCTCCTGTCCTACATGCAGTCAGCAGTGTCGGAGAACACATTCTCCTGCCCTACACGCAGTCAGCAGTGTCGGAGAACACACTCTCCTGCCCTACACGCAGTCAACAGTGTCGGATAACACACTCTCCTGCCCTACACGCAGTCAGCAGTGTCGGAGAACAGAACACACTTTCCTGTCCTACATGCAGTCAACAGTGCCGGAGAACACACTTTCCTGCCCTACACACAGTCAGCAGTGCCAGAAAACACACTCTCCTGCCCTTCACGCAGTCATCAGTGCCGGAGAACACACTCTCCTGCCCTACCCGCTGTCAGCAGTGTCGAAGAACACACTCTCTTTCCCTACATCCAGTCATTAGTGTCGGAGAACACGCTCCCCTGCCCTACACGCACTCAGCAGGGTCGGGGAACACACTCTCCTGCCCTACACGCAGCCAACAGTGTCGGAGAACACACTTGCCTGCCCTACACGCAGCCAGCAGTGTCGGAGAACACACTCTCCTGCCCTACACGCAGTCAAAGTGTCGGAGAACACACTCTCCTGTCCTACATGCAGTGAACAGTGTCGGACAGCACACTCTCCTGCCCTACACGCAGTCGGAGAAAACACTCTCCTGCCCTACACGCAGTCAGCAATGTCGGAGAACACACTCTCATGCCCTACACGCAGTCAAAGTGTCGGAGAACACACTCTCCTGTCCTACATGCAGTCAACATTGTTGGACAACACACTCTCCTGCTCTACACGCAGTCAGCAATGTCGGAGAACACACTCTCCTGCCCTACACGCAGTCAGCAGTGTCGGAGAACACACTCTCTTGCCCTACACGCAGTCAGCAGTGTCGGAGAACAGAGCACACTTTCCTGTCCCACATGCAGGCAGCAGTGTCGGAGAACACACTCTCCTGCCCTACACGCAGTCAGCAGTGTCGGAGAACACACTCTCCTGCCCTACATGCAGTCAGCAATGTCAGAGAACACACTCTCCTGCCCTACATGCAGTCCGTAGTGTTGGAAAACACACGTTCCTGCCCTACACGCAGCCAGCAGTGTCGGAGAACACACACTCCTGCCCTATGCGCAGTCAGCAATGTCGGAGAACACACTCTCCTGCCCTACACGCTGTCAAAGTGTCGGAGAACACACTCCTGTCCTACATGCAGTCAACAGTGTCGGACAACACACTCTCCTGCCCTACACGCAGTCGGAGAACACACTCTCCTGCCCTACACGCAGTCGGAGAACACACTCTCCTGCCCTACACGCAGTCAGCAATGTCGGAGAACACACTCTCATGCCCTACACGCAGTCAAAGTGTCGGAGAACACACTCTCCTGTCCTACATGCAGTCAACAGTGTTGGACAACACACTCTCCTGCCCTACATGCAGTCAGCAATGTCGGAGAACACACTCTCCTGCCCTACACGCAGTCAGCAGTGTCGGAGAACACACTCTCTTGCCCTACACGCAGTCAGCAGTGTCGGAGAACAGAACACACTTTCCTGTCCTACATGCAGGCAGCAGTGTTGGAGAACACACTCTCCTGCCCTACATGCAGTCAGCAATGTCAGAGAACACACTCTCCTGCCATACACGCAGTCATCATTGCCGGAGAACAGAACACACTCTCCTGCCCTACACGCAGTCAGCAGTGTCGGAGAACACACTCTCCTGCTCTACATGCAGTCAGCAATGTCAGAGAACACACTCTCCTGCCCTACATGCAGTCAGTAGTGTCGGAGAACACACGTTCCTGCCCTACATGCAGCCAGCAGTGTCGGAGAACACACACTCCTGCCCTATGCGCAGTCAGCAGTGTCGGAGAACACACTCTGCTGCCCTACACGCAGTCAGCAGTGTCGGAGAACCCGCTCTCCTGCCCTACACGGAGTCAGCAGTGTCAGAGAACAGAACACACTCTCCTGCCCTATACGCAGTCAGCAGTGTCGGATAACACACTCTCCTGCTATATACGCAGTCAGCAGTGTCCGAAAACACACTCTCCTGCCCTACACGCAGTCAGAGAACACACTCTCCTGCCCTACACGCAGTCAGCAGTGTCAGAGAACACACTCTCCTGCCCCCCTACACACAGTCAGCAGTGTCGGAGAACACGCTCTCCTGCCCTACACGCAGTCAGCAGTGTCGGAGAACAGAACACACTCTCCTGCCCTAAACGCAGTCAGCAGTATCGGATAACACACTTCCCTGCCCTACACGCAGTCAACAGTGTCGGAGAACACACTCTCCTGCCCTACACGCAGTCAGCAGTGTTTGAGAACACACTCTCCTGTCCTACATGCAGTCAGCAGTGTCGGAGAACACATTCTCCTGCCCTACACGCAGTCAGCAGTGTTGGAGAACACACTCTCCTGCCCTACACGCAGTCAACAGTGTCGGATAACACACTCTCCTGCCCTGCACGCAGTCAGCAGTGTCGGAGAACAGAACACACTTTCCTGTCCTACATGCAGTCAACAGTGCCGGAGAACACACTTTCCTGCCCTACACACAGTCAGCAGTGCCAGAAAACACACTCTCCTGCCCTTCACGCAGTCATCAGTGCCGGAGAACACACTCTCCTGCCCTACCCGCTGTCAGCAGTGTCGAAGAACACACTCTCCTTCCCTACATCCAGTCATTAGTGTCGGAGAACACGCTCCCCTGCCCTACACGCACTCAGCAGGGTCGGGGAACACACTCTCCTGCCCTACACGCAGCCAACAGTGTCGGAGAACACACTTGCCTGCCCTACACGCAGCCAGCAGTGTCGGAGAACACACTCTCCTGCCCTACACGCAGTCAAAGTGTCGGAGAACACACTCTCCTGTCCTACATGCAGTCAGCAGTGTCGGAGAACACACTCTCCTGCCCTACATGCAGTCAGCAATGTCAGAGAACACACTCTCCTGCCCTACATGCAGTCAGTAGTGTCGGAGAACACACGTTCCTGCCCTACATGCAGCCAGCAGTGTCGGAGAACACACACTCCTGCCCTATGCGCAGTCAGCAGTGTCGGAGAACACACTCTGCTGCCCTAAACGCTGTCAGCAGTGTCGGAGAACCCGCTCTCCTGCCCTACACGGAGTCAGCAGTGTCAGAGAACAGAACACACTCTCCTGCCCTACACGCAGTCAGCAGTGTCGGATAACACACTCCTGCTATATACGCAGTCAGCAGTGTCCGAAAACACACTCTCCTGCCAGTCAGAGAACACACTCTCCTGCCCTACACGCAGTCAGCATTGTCAGAGAACACACTCTCCTGCCCCCTCTACACACAGTCAGCAGTGTCAGAGAACACGCTCTCCTGCCCTACACGCAGTCAGCAGTGTCGGAGAACAGAACACACTCTCCTGCCCTACACGCAGTCAGCAGTATCGGATAACACACTTCCCTGCCCTACACGCAGTCAGCAGTGTCGGAGAACACACTCTCCTGCTCTACACGCAGTCAGCAGTTTTTGAGAACACACTCTCCTGTCCTACATGCAGTCAGCAGTGTCGGAGAACACATTCTCCTGCCCTACACGCAGTCAGCAGTGTCGGAGAACACACTCTCCTGCCCTACACGCAGTCAGCAGTGTCGGAGAACACACTCTCCTGCCCTACGCGCAGTAAGCAGTGTCGGAGACAGAACACACTCTCCTGCCCTACACGCAGTCAGCAGTGTCGGAGACAGAACACACTCTACTGCCCTACACGCAGTCAGCAGTGTCGGAGAACACACTCTCCTGCCCTACACGCAGTCAGCAATGTCGGAGAACACACTCTCCTGCCCTACATGCAGTCAGCAGTGTCGGAGAACAGAACACACTTTCCTGCCTTACACGCAGTCAGCAGTGTCGGAGAACACACTCTCCTGCCCTACACGCAGTCAGCAGTGTCGGAGAACATACTCTTCTGCTCTACACGCAGTCAGCAGTGTCGGAGAACAGAACACACTTTCCTGTCCTACATGCAGTCAGCAGTGCCGGAAAACACACTTTCCTGCTCTACACACAGTCAGCAGTGCCAGAGAACACACTCTCCTGCCCTTCACGCAGTCATCAGTGCCGGAGAACACACTCTCCTGCCCTACCCGCTATCAGCAGTGTCGAAGAACACACTCTCCTTCCCTACATGCAGTCAGTAGTGTCGGAGAACACGCTCTCCTGCCCTACACGCAGTCAGCAGGGTCGGGGAACACACTCTCCTGCCCTACACGCAGCCAACAGTGTCGGAGAACACACTTGCCTGTTCTACACGCAGCCAGCAGTGTCGGAGAACACACTCTCCTGCCCTATACGCAGATAGCAGTGTCGGAGAACACACTCTGCTGCCTTATGCGCAGTCAGCAGTGTCGGAGAACACACTCTGCTGCCCTACACGCAGTCAGCAGTGTCGGAGAACACACTTGCCTGCCCTACACGCAGCCAGCAGTGTCGGAGAACCCGCTCTCCTGCCCTACACGGAGTCAACAGTGTCGGAGAACACACTTGCCTGCCCTACACGCAGCCAGCAGTGTCGGAGAACACACTCTCCTGCCCTATACGCAGTCAGCAGTGTCGGAGAACACACTTTGCTGCCATATGCGCAGTCAGCAGTGTCGGAGAACGCACTCTGCTGCCCTATACGCAGTCAGCAGTGTCGGAGAACACACTCCACTGCCCTACATGCAGTCAGCAGTGTCGGAGAACAGAACGCACTTTCCTACCCTACACGCAGTCGGAGAACACACTCTCCTGCCCTAAACGCAGTCAGCAGTGTCGGAGAACACACTCTCCTGCCCTACATGCAGTCAGCAGTGTCGGAGAACACACTCTCCTGCCCTACATGCAGTCAGCAGTGTCGGAGAACACACTCTCCTGCCCTACACGCAGTCAGCAATGTCGGATAACACACTCTCCTGCCCTACACGCAGTCAGCAGTGTCGGACAACACACTCTTCTGTCCTACATGCAGTCAGCAGTGTCGGAAAACACACTCTCCTGCCCTACACGCAGTCGGAGAACACACTCTCCTGCCCTACACGCAGTCAGTAATTTCGGAGAACACACTCTCCTGCCCTACAGCAGTCAAAGTGTCGGAGAACACACTCTCCTGTCCTACATGCAGTCAACAGAGGGCAACACACTCTCCTGCCCTACACGCAGTCGGAGAACACACTCTCCTGCTCTACACGCAGCCGGAGAACACACTCTCCTGCCCTACACGCAGTCAGCAATGTCGGAGAACACACTCTCATGCCCTACACGCAGTCAAAGTGTCGGAGAACACACTCCCCTGTCCTACATGCAGTAAACAGTGTTGGACAACACACTCTCCTGCCCTACACGCAGTCAGCAATGTCGGAGAACACACTCTCCTGCCCTACACGCAGTCAGCAGTGTCGGAGAACACACTCTCTTGCCCTACACGCAGTCAGCAGTGTCGGAGGACAGAACACACCTTCCTGTCCTACATGCAGGCAGCAGTGTCGGAGAACACACTCTCCTGCTCTTCACGCAGTCAGCAGTGTCGGAGAACACACTCTCTTGCCCTACATGCAGTCAGCAGGGTCGGGGAACACACTCTCCTGCCCTACACGCAGCCAACAGTGTCGGAGAACACACTTGCCTGTTCTACACGCAGCCAGCAGTGTCGGAGAACACACTCTCCTGCCCTATACGCAGATAGCAGTGTCGGAGAACACACTCTGCTGCCTTATGCGCAGTCAGCAGTGTCGGAGAACACACTCTGCTGCCCTACACGCAGTCAGCAGTGTCGGAGAACACACTTGCCTGCCCTACACGCAGCCAGCAGTGTCGGAGAACCCGCTCTCCTGCCCTACACGGAGTCAACAGTGTCGGAGAACACACTTGCCTGCCCTACACGCAGTCAGCAATGTCGGAGAACACACTCTCCTGCCATACACACAGTCAAAGTGTCGGAGAACACACTCTCCTGTCCTACATGCAGTCAACAGTGTCGGACAACACACTCTCCTGCCCTACACGCTGCCGGAGAACACACTCTCCTGCCCTACACGCAGTCGGAGAACACACTCTCCTGCCCTACACGCAGTCAGTAATTTCAGAGAACGCACTCTCCTGCCCTACACGCAGTCAAAGTGTCGGAGAACACACTCTCCTGTCCTACATGCAGTCAACAGTGTTGGACAACATACTCTCCTGCCCTGCACGCAGTCAGCAGTGTCGAAGAACACACTCTCTTTCCCTACATGTAGTCAGTAGTGTCGGAGAACACACTCTCCTGCCCTACACGCAGTCAGCAGGGTCGGGGAACACATTCTCCTGCCCTATACACAGTCAACAGTGTCGGAGAACACACTTTCCTGCCCTACACGCAGCCAGCAGTGTCGGAGAACACACACTCCTGCCCTATACGCAGTGAGCAGTGTCGGAGAACACACTCTGCTGCCATACACCCAGTCAGCAGTGTCAGAGAACGCGCTCTCCTGCCCTACACGGAGTCAGCAGTGTCGGAGAACAGAACACACTCTCCTGCCCTACATGCAGTCAGCAGTGTCGGAGAACCGAACACACTTTCCTGCCCTACAGGCAGTCGGAGAACACACTCTCCTGCCCTACACGCAGTCAGCAGTGTCGAAGAACACACTCTCCTGCCCTACATGCAGTCAGCAGTGTCGGAGAACACACTCTCCTGCCCTGCATGCAGTCAGCAGTGTCGGAGAACACATTCTCCTGCCCTACACGCAGTCAGCAATGTCGGATAACACGCTTTCCTGACCTACACGCAGTCAACAGTGTCGGAGAACACACTTCCCTGCCCTACACGCAGTCAACAGTGTCGGAGAACACACTCTCCTGCCCTACACGCAGTCAGCAGTGTTTGAGAACACACTCTCCTGTCCTACATGCAGTCAGCAGTGTCGGAGAACACATTCTCCTGCCCTACACGCAGTCAGCAGTGTCGGAGAACACACTCTCCTGCCCTACACGCAGTCAACAGTGTCGGATAACACACTCTCCTGCCCTACACGCAGTCAGCAGTGTCGGAGAACAGAACACACTTTCCTGTCCTACACGCAGTCAGCAGTGTCGGAGAACACACTCTACTGCCCTACACGCAGTCAGCAGTGTCGGAGAACACACTCTCCTGCCCTACACGCAGTCAGCAGTGTCGGAGAACACACTCTCCTGCCCTACACGCAGTCAGCAGTGTCGGAGACAGAACACACTCTACTGCCCTACACGCAGACAGCAGTGTCGGAGAACACACTCTCCTGCCCTACACGCAGTCAGCAATGTCGCAGAACACACTCTCCTGCCCTACATGCAGTCAGCAGTGTCGGAGAACAGAACACACTCTCCTGCCCTACACGCAGTCAGCAGTGTCGGAGAACACACTTTACTGCCCTACACGCAGTCAGCAGTGTCGGAGAACACACTCTCCTGCCCTACACGCAGTCAGCAGTGTCGGAGAACAAACTCTCCTGCTCTACACGCAGTCAGCAGTGTCGGAGAACAGAACACACTTTCCTGTCCTACATGCAGTCAGCAGTGCCGGAGAACACACTTTCCTGCCCTAAACGCAGTCAGCAGTGCCAGAGAACACACTCTCCTGCCCTTCACGCAGTCATCAGTGCCGGAGAACACACTCTCCTGCCCTACCCGCTGTCAGCAGTGTCGAAGAACACACTCTCCTTCTCTACATGCAGTCAGTAGTGTCGGAGAACACGCTCTCCTGCCCTATACGCAGTCAGCAGTGTAGGAGAACACACTCTCCTGCCCTACATGCAGTCAGTAGTGTCGGAGAACACACTCTCCTGCCCTACACGCAGTCAGCAGGGTCGGGGAACACACTCTCCTGCCCTACACGCAGTCAACAGTGTCGGAGAACACACTTGCCTGCCCTACACGCAGCCAGCAGTGTCGGAGAACACACTCTCCTACCCTATACGCAGTCAGCACTAACAGAGAACACACTCTGCTGCCCTATGCGCAGTCAGCAGTGTCGGAGAACACACTCTGCTGCCCTACACGCAGTCAGCAGTGTCGGAGAACACACTTGCCTGCCCTACACGCAGCCAGCAGTGTCGGAAAACCCGCTCTCATGCCCTACACGGAGTCAACAGTGTCGGAGAACACACTTGCCTGCCCTACACGCAGCCAGCAGTGTCGGAGAACACACTCCCCTGCCCTATACGCAGTCAGCAGTGTCGGAGAACACACTCTGCTGCCCTATGCGCAGTCAGCAGTGTCGGAGAACACACTCTGCTGCCCTACACGCAGTCAGCAGTGTCGGAGAACACACTCTCCTGCCCTACATGCAGTCAGCAGTGTCGGAGAACAGAGCACACTTTCCTGCCCTACACGCAGTCGGAGAACACACTCTCCTGCCCTACACGCAGTCAAAGTGTCGGAGAACACACTCTCCTGTCCTACATGCAGTCAACAGTGTCGTACAGCACACTCTCCTGCCCTACACGTAGTCGGAGAACACACTCCCCTGCCCTACACGCAGTCAGCAATGTCGGAGAACACACTCTCATGCCCTACACGCAGTCAAAGTGTCGGAGAACACAGTCTCCTGCCCTACATGCAGTCAACATTGTTGGACAACACACTCTCCTGCTCTACACGCAGTCAGCAATGTCGGAGAACACACTCTCCTGCCCTACACGCAGTCAGCAGTGTCGGAGAACACACTCTCTTGCCCTACACGCAGTCAGCAGTGTCGGAGAACAGAGCACACTTTCCTGTCCCACATGCAGGCAGCAGTGTCGGAGAACACACTCTCCTGCCCTACACGCAGTCAGCAGTGTCGGAGAACACACTCTCCTGCCCTACATGCAGTCAGCAATGTCAGAGAACACACTCTCCTGCCCTACATGCAGTCCGTAGTGTTGGAAAACACACGTTCCTGCCCTACACGCAGCCAGCAGTGTCGGAGAACACACACTCCTGCCCTATGCGCAGTCAGCAATGTCGGAGAACACACTCTCCTGCCCTACACGCTGTCAAAGTGTCGGAGAACACACTCCTGTCCTACATGCAGTCAACAGTGTCGGACAACACACTCTCCTGCCCTACACGCAGTCGGAGAACACACTCTCCTGCCCTACACGCAGTCGGAGAACACACTCTCCTGCCCTACACGCAGTCAGCAATGTCGGAGAACACACTCTCATGCCCTACACGCAGTCAAAGTGTCGGAGAACACACTCTCCTGTCCTACATGCAGTCAACAGTGTTGGACAACACACTCTCCTGCCCTACATGCAGTCAGCAATGTCGGAGAACACACTCTCCTGCCCTACACGCAGTCAGCAGTGTCAGAGAACACACTCTCTTGCCCTACACGCAGTCAGCAGTGTCGGAGAACAGAACACACTTTCCTGTCCTACATGCAGGCAGCAGTGTTGGAGAACACACTCTCCTGCCCTACATGCAGTCAGCAATGTCAGAGAACACACTCTCCTGCCATACACGCAGTCATCATTGCCGGAGAACAGAACACACTCTCCTGCCCTACACGCAGTCAGCAGTGTCGGAGAACACACTCTCCTGCCCTACATGCAGTCAGCAATGTCAGAGAACACACTCTCCTGCCCTACATGCAGTCAGTAGTGTCGGAGAACACACGTTCCTGCCCTACATGCAGCCAGCAGTGTCGGAGAACACACACTCCTGCCCTATGCGCAGTCAGCAGTGTCGGAGAACACACTCTGCTGCCCTACACGCAGTCAGCAGTGTCGGAGAACCCGCTCTCCTGCCCTACACGGAGTCAGCAGTGTCAGAGAACAGAACACACTCTCCTGCCCTATACGCAGTCAGCAGTGTCGGATAACACACTCTCCTGCTATATACGCAGTCAGCAGTGTCCGAAAACACACTCTCCTGCCCTACACGCAGTCAGAGAACACACTCTCCTGCCCTACACGCAGTCAGCAGTGTCAGAGAACACACTCTCCTGCCCCCCTACACACAGTCAGCAGTGTCGGAGAACACGCTCTCCTGCCCTACACGCAGTCAGCAGTGTCGGAGAACAGAACACACTCTCCTGCCCTAAACGCAGTCAGCAGTATCGGATAACACACTTCCCTGCCCTACACGCAGTCAACAGTGTCGGAGAACACACTCTCCTGCCCTACACGCAGTCAGCAGTGTTTGAGAACACACTCTCCTGTCCTACATGCAGTCAGCAGTGTCGGAGAACACATTCTCCTGCCCTACACGCAGTCAGCAGTGTCGGAGAACACACTCTCCTGCCCTACACGCAGTCAACAGTGTCGGATAACACACTCTCCTGCCCTACACGCAGTCAGCAGTGTCGGAGAACAGAACACACTTTCCTGTCCTACATGCAGTCAACAGTGCCGGAGAACACACTTTCCTGCCCTACACACAGTCAGCAGTGCCAGAAAACACACTCTCCTGCCCTTCACGCAGTCATCAGTGCCGGAGAACACACTCTCCTGCCCTACCCGCTGTCAGCAGTGTCGAAGAACACACTCTCCTTCCCTACATCCAGTCATTAGTGTCGGAGAACACGCTCCCCTGCCCTACACGCACTCAGCAGGGTCGGGGAACACACTCTCCTGCCCTACACGCAGCCAACAGTGTCGGAGAACACACTTGCCTGCCCTACACGCAGCCAGCAGTGTCGGAGAACACACTCTCCTGCCCTACACGCAGTCAAAGTGTCGGAGAACACACTCTCCTGTCCTACATGCAGTGAACAGTGTCGGACAGCACACTCTCCTGCCCTACACGCAGTCGGAGAAAACACTCTCCTGCCCTACACGCAGTCAGCAATGTCGGAGAACACACTCTCATGCCCTACACGCAGTCAAAGTGTCGGAGAACACACTCTCCTGTCCTACATGCAGTCAACATTGTTGGACAACACACTCTCCTGCTCTACACGCAGTCAGCAATGTCGGAGAACACACTCTCCTGCCCTACACGCAGTCAGCAGTGTCGGAGAACACACTCTCTTGCCCTACACGCAGTCAGCAGTGTCGGAGAACAGAGCACACTTTCCTGTCCCACATGCAGGCAGCAGTGTCGGAGAACACACTCTCCTGCCCTACACGCAGTCAGCAGTGTCGGAGAACACACTCTCCTGCCCTACATGCAGTCAGCAATGTCAGAGAACACACTCTCCTGCCCTACATGCAGTCCGTAGTGTTGGAAAACACACGTTCCTGCCCTACACGCAGCCAGCAGTGTCGGAGAACACACACTCCTGCCCTATGCGCAGTCAGCAATGTCGGAGAACACACTCTCCTGCCCTACACGCTGTCAAAGTGTCGGAGAACACACTCCTGTCCTACATGCAGTCAACAGTGTCGGACAACACACTCTCCTGCCCTACACGCAGTCGGAGAACACACTCTCCTGCCCTACACGCAGTCGGAGAACACACTCTCCTGCCCTACACGCAGTCAGCAATGTCGGAGAACACACTCTCATGCCCTACACGCAGTCAAAGTGTCGGAGAACACACTCTCCTGTCCTACATGCAGTCAACAGTGTTGGACAACACACTCTCCTGCCCTACATGCAGTCAGCAATGTCGGAGAACACACTCTCCTGCCCTACACGCAGTCAGCAGTGTCGGAGAACACACTCTCTTGCCCTACACGCAGTCAGCAGTGTCGGAGAACAGAACACACTTTCCTGTCCTACATGCAGGCAGCAGTGTTGGAGAACACACTCTCCTGCCCTACATGCAGTCAGCAATGTCAGAGAACACACTCTCCTGCCATACACGCAGTCATCATTGCCGGAGAACAGAACACACTCTCCTGCCCTACACGCAGTCAGCAGTGTCGGAGAACACACTCTCCTGCTCTACATGCAGTCAGCAATGTCAGAGAACACACTCTCCTGCCCTACATGCAGTCAGTAGTGTCGGAGAACACACGTTCCTGCCCTACATGCAGCCAGCAGTGTCGGAGAACACACACTCCTGCCCTATGCGCAGTCAGCAGTGTCGGAGAACACACTCTGCTGCCCTACACGCAGTCAGCAGTGTCGGAGAACCCGCTCTCCTGCCCTACACGGAGTCAGCAGTGTCAGAGAACAGAACACACTCTCCTGCCCTATACGCAGTCAGCAGTGTCGGATAACACACTCTCCTGCTATATACGCAGTCAGCAGTGTCCGAAAACACACTCTCCTGCCCTACACGCAGTCAGAGAACACACTCTCCTGCCCTACACGCAGTCAGCAGTGTCAGAGAACACACTCTCCTGCCCCCCTACACACAGTCAGCAGTGTCGGAGAACACGCTCTCCTGCCCTACACGCAGTCAGCAGTGTCGGAGAACAGAACACACTCTCCTGCCCTAAACGCAGTCAGCAGTATCGGATAACACACTTCCCTGCCCTACACGCAGTCAACAGTGTCGGAGAACACACTCTCCTGCCCTACACGCAGTCAGCAGTGTTTGAGAACACACTCTCCTGTCCTACATGCAGTCAGCAGTGTCGGAGAACACATTCTCCTGCCCTACACGCAGTCAGCAGTGTTGGAGAACACACTCTCCTGCCCTACACGCAGTCAACAGTGTCGGATAACACACTCTCCTGCCCTGCACGCAGTCAGCAGTGTCGGAGAACAGAACACACTTTCCTGTCCTACATGCAGTCAACAGTGCCGGAGAACACACTTTCCTGCCCTACACACAGTCAGCAGTGCCAGAAAACACACTCTCCTGCCCTTCACGCAGTCATCAGTGCCGGAGAACACACTCTCCTGCCCTACCCGCTGTCAGCAGTGTCGAAGAACACACTCTCCTTCCCTACATCCAGTCATTAGTGTCGGAGAACACGCTCCCCTGCCCTACACGCACTCAGCAGGGTCGGGGAACACACTCTCCTGCCCTACACGCAGCCAACAGTGTCGGAGAACACACTTGCCTGCCCTACACGCAGCCAGCAGTGTCGGAGAACACACTCTCCTGCCCTACACGCAGTCAAAGTGTCGGAGAACACACTCTCCTGTCCTACATGCAGTCAGCAGTGTCGGAGAACACACTCTCCTGCCCTACATGCAGTCAGCAATGTCAGAGAACACACTCTCCTGCCCTACATGCAGTCAGTAGTGTCGGAGAACACACGTTCCTGCCCTACATGCAGCCAGCAGTGTCGGAGAACACACACTCCTGCCCTATGCGCAGTCAGCAGTGTCGGAGAACACACTCTGCTGCCCTAAACGCTGTCAGCAGTGTCGGAGAACCCGCTCTCCTGCCCTACACGGAGTCAGCAGTGTCAGAGAACAGAACACACTCTCCTGCCCTACACGCAGTCAGCAGTGTCGGATAACACACTCCTGCTATATACGCAGTCAGCAGTGTCCGAAAACACACTCTCCTGCCAGTCAGAGAACACACTCTCCTGCCCTACACGCAGTCAGCATTGTCAGAGAACACACTCTCCTGCCCCCTCTACACACAGTCAGCAGTGTCAGAGAACACGCTCTCCTGCCCTACACGCAGTCAGCAGTGTCGGAGAACAGAACACACTCTCCTGCCCTACACGCAGTCAGCAGTATCGGATAACACACTTCCCTGCCCTACACGCAGTCAGCAGTGTCGGAGAACACACTCTCCTGCTCTACACGCAGTCAGCAGTTTTTGAGAACACACTCTCCTGTCCTACATGCAGTCAGCAGTGTCGGAGAACACATTCTCCTGCCCTACACGCAGTCAGCAGTGTCGGAGAACACACTCTCCTGCCCTACACGCAGTCAGCAGTGTCGGAGAACACACTCTCCTGCCCTACGCGCAGTAAGCAGTGTCGGAGACAGAACACACTCTCCTGCCCTACACGCAGTCAGCAGTGTCGGAGACAGAACACACTCTACTGCCCTACACGCAGTCAGCAGTGTCGGAGAACACACTCTCCTGCCCTACACGCAGTCAGCAATGTCGGAGAACACACTCTCCTGCCCTACATGCAGTCAGCAGTGTCGGAGAACAGAACACACTTTCCTGCCTTACACGCAGTCAGCAGTGTCGGAGAACACACTCTCCTGCCCTACACGCAGTCAGCAGTGTCGGAGAACATACTCTTCTGCTCTACACGCAGTCAGCAGTGTCGGAGAACAGAACACACTTTCCTGTCCTACATGCAGTCAGCAGTGCCGGAAAACACACTTTCCTGCTCTACACACAGTCAGCAGTGCCAGAGAACACACTCTCCTGCCCTTCACGCAGTCATCAGTGCCGGAGAACACACTCTCCTGCCCTACCCGCTATCAGCAGTGTCGAAGAACACACTCTCCTTCCCTACATGCAGTCAGTAGTGTCGGAGAACACGCTCTCCTGCCCTACACGCAGTCAGCAGGGTCGGGGAACACACTCTCCTGCCCTACACGCAGCCAACAGTGTCGGAGAACACACTTGCCTGTTCTACACGCAGCCAGCAGTGTCGGAGAACACACTCTCCTGCCCTATACGCAGATAGCAGTGTCGGAGAACACACTCTGCTGCCTTATGCGCAGTCAGCAGTGTCGGAGAACACACTCTGCTGCCCTACACGCAGTCAGCAGTGTCGGAGAACACACTTGCCTGCCCTACACGCAGCCAGCAGTGTCGGAGAACCCGCTCTCCTGCCCTACACGGAGTCAACAGTGTCGGAGAACACACTTGCCTGCCCTACACGCAGCCAGCAGTGTCGGAGAACACACTCTCCTGCCCTATACGCAGTCAGCAGTGTCGGAGAACACACTTTGCTGCCATATGCGCAGTCAGCAGTGTCGGAGAACGCACTCTGCTGCCCTATACGCAGTCAGCAGTGTCGGAGAACACACTCCACTGCCCTACATGCAGTCAGCAGTGTCGGAGAACAGAACGCACTTTCCTACCCTACACGCAGTCGGAGAACACACTCTCCTGCCCTAAACGCAGTCAGCAGTGTCGGAGAACACACTCTCCTGCCCTACATGCAGTCAGCAGTGTCGGAGAACACACTCTCCTGCCCTACATGCAGTCAGCAGTGTCGGAGAACACACTCTCCTGCCCTACACGCAGTCAGCAATGTCGGATAACACACTCTCCTGCCCTACACGCAGTCAGCAGTGTCGGACAACACACTCTTCTGTCCTACATGCAGTCAGCAGTGTCGGAAAACACACTCTCCTGCCCTACACGCAGTCGGAGAACACACTCTCCTGCCCTACACGCAGTCAGTAATTTCGGAGAACACACTCTCCTGCCCTACAGCAGTCAAAGTGTCGGAGAACACACTCTCCTGTCCTACATGCAGTCAACAGAGGGCAACACACTCTCCTGCCCTACACGCAGTCGGAGAACACACTCTCCTGCTCTACACGCAGCCGGAGAACACACTCTCCTGCCCTACACGCAGTCAGCAATGTCGGAGAACACACTCTCATGCCCTACACGCAGTCAAAGTGTCGGAGAACACACTCCCCTGTCCTACATGCAGTAAACAGTGTTGGACAACACACTCTCCTGCCCTACACGCAGTCAGCAATGTCGGAGAACACACTCTCCTGCCCTACACGCAGTCAGCAGTGTCGGAGAACACACTCTCTTGCCCTACACGCAGTCAGCAGTGTCGGAGAACAGAACACACCTTCCTGTCCTACATGCAGGCAGCAGTGTCGGAGAACACACTCTCCTGCTCTTCACGCAGTCAGCAGTGTCGGAGAACACACTCTCTTGCCCTACATGCAGTCAGCAGGGTCGGGGAACACACTCTCCTGCCCTACACGCAGCCAACAGTGTCGGAGAACACACTTGCCTGTTCTACACGCAGCCAGCAGTGTCGGAGAACACACTCTCCTGCCCTATACGCAGATAGCAGTGTCGGAGAACACACTCTGCTGCCTTATGCGCAGTCAGCAGTGTCGGAGAACACACTCTGCTGCCCTACACGCAGTCAGCAGTGTCGGAGAACACACTTGCCTGCCCTACACGCAGCCAGCAGTGTCGGAGAACCCGCTCTCCTGCCCTACACGGAGTCAACAGTGTCGGAGAACACACTTGCCTGCCCTACACGCAGTCAGCAATGTCGGAGAACACACTCTCCTGCCATACACACAGTCAAAGTGTCGGAGAACACACTCTCCTGTCCTACATGCAGTCAACAGTGTCGGACAACACACTCTCCTGCCCTACACGCTGCCGGAGAACACACTCTCCTGCCCTACACGCAGTCGGAGAACACACTCTCCTGCCCTACACGCAGTCAGTAATTTCAGAGAACGCACTCTCCTGCCCTACACGCAGTCAAAGTGTCGGAGAACACACTCTCCTGTCCTACATGCAGTCAACAGTGTTGGACAACATACTCTCCTGCCCTGCACGCAGTCAGCAGTGTCGAAGAACACACTCTCTTTCCCTACATGTAGTCAGTAGTGTCGGAGAACACACTCTCCTGCCCTACACGCAGTCAGCAGGGTCGGGGAACACATTCTCCTGCCCTATACACAGTCAACAGTGTCGGAGAACACACTTTCCTGCCCTACACGCAGCCAGCAGTGTCGGAGAACACACACTCCTGCCCTATACGCAGTGAGCAGTGTCGGAGAACACACTCTGCTGCCATACACCCAGTCAGCAGTGTCAGAGAACGCGCTCTCCTGCCCTACACGGAGTCAGCAGTGTCGGAGAACAGAACACACTCTCCTGCCCTACATGCAGTCAGCAGTGTCGGAGAACCGAACACACTTTCCTGCCCTACAGGCAGTCGGAGAACACACTCTCCTGCCCTACACGCAGTCAGCAGTGTCGAAGAACACACTCTCCTGCCCTACATGCAGTCAGCAGTGTCGGAGAACACACTCTCCTGCCCTGCATGCAGTCAGCAGTGTCGGAGAACACATTCTCCTGCCCTACACGCAGTCAGCAATGTCGGATAACACGCTTTCCTGACCTACACGCAGTCAACAGTGTCGGAGAACACACTTCCCTGCCCTACACGCAGTCAACAGTGTCGGAGAACACACTCTCCTGCCCTACACGCAGTCAGCAGTGTTTGAGAACACACTCTCCTGTCCTACATGCAGTCAGCAGTGTCGGAGAACACATTCTCCTGCCCTACACGCAGTCAGCAGTGTCGGAGAACACACTCTCCTGCCCTACACGCAGTCAACAGTGTCGGATAACACACTCTCCTGCCCTACACGCAGTCAGCAGTGTCGGAGAACAGAACACACTTTCCTGTCCTACACGCAGTCAGCAGTGTCGGAGAACACACTCTACTGCCCTACACGCAGTCATCAGTGCCGTAGAACACACTCTCCTGCCCTACACGCAGTCAGCAGTGTCGGAGAACAGAACACACTCTCCTGCCCTACACACAGCCAGCAGTGTCGGAGAACACACTCTCCTGCCCTACGCGCAGTCAGCAGTGTCGGAGACAGAACACACTCTCCTGCCCTACACGCAGTCAGCAGTGTCGGAGACAGAACACACTCTACTGCCCTACACGCAGTCAGCAGTGTCGGAGAACACACTCTCCTGCCCTACACGCAGTCAGCAATGTCGGAGAACACACTCTCCTGCCCTACATGCAGTCAGCAGTGTCGGAGAACAGAACACACTTTCCTGCCCTACACGCAGTCAGCAGTGTCGGAGAACACACTCTCCTGCCCTACACGCAGTCAGCAGTGTCGGAGAACACACTCTTCTGCTCTACACGCAGTCAGCAGTGTCGGAGAACAGAACACACTTTCCTGTCCTACATGCAGTCAGCAGTGCCGGAGAACACACTTTCCTGCCCTACACACAGTCAGCAGTGCCAGAAAACACACTCTCCTGCCCTTCACGCAGTCATCAGTGCCGGAGAACACACTCTCCTGCCCTACCCGCTGTCAGCAGTGTCGAAGAACACACTCTCCTTCCCTACATCCAGTCAGTAGTGTCGGAGAACACGCTCCCCTGCCCTACACGCACCCAGCAGGGTCGGGGAACACACTCTCCTGCCCTACACGCAGCCAACAGTGTCGGAGAACACACTTGCCTGCCCTACACGCAGCCAGCAGTGTCGGAGAACACACTCTCCTGCCCTACACGCAGTCAAAGTGTCGGAGAACACACTCTCCTGTCCTACATGCAGTCATCAGTGTCGGACAGCACACTCTCCTGCCCTACACGCAGTCGGAGAAAACACTCTCCTGCCCTACACGCAGTCAGCAATGTCGGAGAACACACTCTCATGCCCTACACGCAGTCAAAGTGTCGGAGAACACACTCTCCTGTCCTAAATGCAGTCAACATTGTTGGACAACACACTCTCCTGCTCTACACGCAGTCAGCAATGTCGGAGAACACACTCTCCTGCCCTACACGCAGTCAGCAGTGTCGGAGAACACACTCTGTTGCCCTACACGCAGTCAGCAGTGTCGGAGAACAAAACACACTTTCTTGTCCTACATGCAGGCAGCAGTGTCGGAGAACACACTCTCCTGCCCTACACGCAGTCAGCAGTGTCGGAGAACACACTCTCCTGCCCTACATGCAGTCAGCAATGTCAGAGAACACACTCTCCTGCCCTACATGCAGTCCGTAGTGTTGGAAAACACACGTTCCTGCCCTACATGCAGCCAGCAGTGTCGGAGAAAACACACTCCTTCCCTATGCGCAGTCAGAAATGTCGGAGAACACACTCTCCTGCCCTACACGCTGTCAAAGTGTCGGAGAACACACTCCTGTCCTACATGCAGTCAACAGTGTCGGAGAACAGAACACACTTTCCTGTCCTACACGCAGCCAGCAGTGTCGGAGAACACACTCTCCTGCCCTACACGCAGTCAAAGTGTCGGAGAACACACTCTCCTGTCCTACATGCAGTCAACAGTGTTGGACAACACACTCTCCTGCCCTACATGCAGTCAGCAATGTCGGAGAACACACTCTCCTGCCCTACACGCAGTCAGCAGTGTCGGAGAACACACTCTCTTGCCCTACACGCAGTCAGCAGTGTCGGAGAACAGAAAACACTTTCCTTTCCTACATGCAGGCAGCAGTGTTGGAGAACACACTCTCCTGCCCTACATGCAGTCAGCAATGTCAGAGAACACACTCTCCTGCCCTACACGCAGTCATCAGTGCCGGAGAACAGAACACACTCTCCTGCCCTACACGCAGTCAGCGGTGTCGGAGAACACACTCTCCTGCCCTACATGCAGTCAGCAATGTCAGAGAACACACTCTCCTGCCCTACATGCAGTCAGTAGTGTCGGAGAACACACGTTCCTGCCCTACATGCAGCCAGCAGTGTCGGAGAACACACACTCCTGCCCTATGCGCAGTCAGCAGTGTCGGAGAACACACTCTGCTGCCCTAAACGCTGTCAGCAGTGTCGGAGAACCCGCTCTCCTGCCCTACACGGAGTCAGCAGTGTCAGAGAACAGAACACACTTTCCTGCCCTACACGCAGTCAGCAGTGTCGGATAACACACTCCTGCTATATACGCAGTCAGCAGTGTCCGAAAACACACTCTCCTGCCCTACACGCAGTCAGAGAACACACTCTCCTGCCCCCTCTACACACCGTCAGCAGTGTCAGAGAACACGCTCTCCTGCCCTACACGCAGTCAGCAGTGTCGGAAAACAGAACACACTCTCCTGCCCTACACGCAGTCAGCAGTATCGGATAACACACTTCCCTGCCCTACACGCAGTCAGCAGTGTCGGAGAACACACTCTCCTGCTCTACACGCAGTCAGCAGTTTTTGAGAACACACTCTCCTGTCCCACATGCAGTCAGCAGTGTCGGAGAACACATTCTCCTGCCCTACACGCAGTCAGCAGTGTCGGAGAACACACTCTCCTGCCCTACACGCAGTCAACAGTGTCGGATAACACACTCTCCTGCCCTACACGCAGTCAGCAGTGTCGGAGAACAGAACACACTTTCCTGTCCTACACGCAGTCAGCAGTGTCGGAGAACACACTCTACTGCCCTACACGCAGTCATCAGTGCCGTAGAACACACTCTCCTGCCCTACACGCAGTCAGCAGTGTTTGAGAACACACTCCCCTGTCCTACCTGCAGTCAGCAGTGTCGGAGAACACATTATCCTGCCCTACACGCAGTCAGCAGTGTCGGAGAACACACTCTCCTGCCCTACACGCAGTCAACAGTGTCGGATAACACACTCTCCTGCCCTACACGCAGTCAGCAGTGTCGGAGAACAGAACACACTTTCCTGTCCTACACGCAGTCAGCAGTGTCGGAGAACACACTCTACTGCCCTACACGCAGTCATCAGTGCCGTAGAACACACTCTCCTGCCCTACACGCAGTCAGCAGTGTTTGAGAACACACTCCCCTGTCCTACCTGCAGTCAGCAGTGTCGGAGAACACATTATCCTGCCCTACACGCAGTCAGAAGTGTCGGAGAACACACTCTCCTGCCCTACACGCAGTCAGCAGTGTCGGAGAACACACTCTTCTGCTCTACACGCAGTCAGCAGTGTCGGAGAACACACTCTACTGCCCTACACGCAGTCATCAGTGCCGTAGAACACACTCTCCTGCCCTACACGCAGTCAGCAGTGTTTGAGAACACACTCCCCTGTCCTACCTGCAGTCAGCAGTGTCGGAGAACACATTATCCTGCTCTACACGCAGTCAGCAGTATCGGATAACACACTCCTGCCCTACACGCAGTCAGCAGTGTCGGAGAACACACTTTCCTGCCCTACGCGCAGTAAGCAGTGTCGGAGACAGAACACACTCTCCTGCCCTACACGCAGTCAGCAGTGTCGGAGACAGAACACACTCTACTGCCCTACACGCAGTCAGCAGTGTCGGAGAACACACTCTTCTGCTCTACACGCAGTCAGCAGTGTCGGAGAACAGAACACACTTTCCTGTCCTACATGCAGTCAGCAGTGCCGGAGAACACACTTTCCTGCCCTACACACAGTCAGCAGTGCCAGAGAACACACTCTCCTGCCCTTCACGCAGTCATCAGTGCCAGAGAACACACTCTCCTGCCCTACCCGCTATCAGCAGTGTCGAAGAACACACTCTCCTTCCCTACATGCAGTCAGTAGTGTCGGAGAACACGCTCTCCTGCCCTACACGCAGTCAGCAGGGTCGGGGAACACACTCTCCTGCCCTACACGCAGCCAACAGTGTCGGAGAACACACTTGCCTGTTCTACACGCAGCCAGCAGTGTCGGAGAACACACTCTCCTGCCCTATACGCAGATAGCAGTGTCGGAGAACACACTCTGCTGCCTTATGCGCAGTCAGCAGTGTCGGAGAACACACTCTGCTGCCCTACACGCAGTCAGCAGTGTCGGAGAACACACTTGCCTGCCCTACACGCAGCCAGCAGTGTCGGAGAACCCGCTCTCCTGCCCTACACGGAGTCAACAGTGTCGGAGAACACACTTGCCTGCCCTACACGCAGCCAGCAGTGTCGGAGAACACACTCTCCTGCCCTATACGCAGTCAGCAGTGTCGGAGAACACACTCTGCTGCCCTATGCGCAGTCAGCAGTGTCGGAGAACGCACTCTGCTGCCCTATTCGCAGTCAGCAGTGTCGGAGAACACACTCTCCTTCCCTACATGCAGTCAGTAGTGTCGGAGAACACGCTCTCCTGCCCTACATGCAGTCAGCAGTGTCGGAGAACAGAACGCACTTTCCTACCCTACACGCAGTCGGAGAACACACTCTCCTGCCCTAAACGCAGTCAGCAGTGTCGGAGAACACACTCTCCTGCCCTACATGCAGTCAGCAGTGTCGGAGAACACACTCTCCTGCCCTACATGCAGTCAGCAGTGTCGGAGAACACACTCTCCTGCCCTACACGCAGTCAGCAATGTCGGATAACACACTCTCCTGCCCTACACGCAGTCAACAGTGTCGGACAACACACTCTCCTGTCCTACATGCAGTCAGCAGTGTCGGAAAACACACTCTCCTGCCCTACACGCAGTCGGAGAACACACTCTCCTGCCCTACACGCAGTCAGTAATTTCGGAGAACACACTCTCCTGCCCTCCACGCAGTCAAAGTGTCGGAGAACACACTCTCCTGTCCTACATGCAGTCAACAGTGTGGGCAACACACTCTCCTGCCCTACACGCAGTCGGAGAACACACTCTCCTGCTCTACACGCAGCCGGAGAACACACTCTCCTGCCCTACACGCAGTCAGCATTGTCAGAGAACACACTCTCCTGCCCCCTCTACACACAGTCAGCAGTGTCAGAGAACACGCTCTCCTGCCCTACACGCAGTCAGCAGTGTCGGAGAACAGAACACACTCTCCTGCCCTACACGCAGTCAGCAGTATCAGATAACACACTTCCCTGCCCTACACGCAGTCAGCAGTGTCGGAGAACACACTCTCCTGCTCTACACGCAGTCAGCAGTTTTTGAGAACACACTCTCCTGTCCTACATGCAGTCAGCAGTGTCGGAGAACACATTCTCCTGCCCTACACGCAGTCAGCAGTGTCGGAGAACACACTCTCCTGCCCTACACGCAGTCAACAGTGTCGGATAACACACTCTCCTGCCCTACACGCAGTCATCAGTGCCGTAGAACACACTCTCCTGCCCTACACGCAGTCAGCAGTGTTTGAGAACACACTCCCCTGTCCTACCTGCAGTCAGCAGTGTCGGAGAACACATTATCCTGCCCTACACGCAGTCAGCAGTGTCGGAGAACACACTCTCCTGCCCTACACGCAGTCAACAGTGTCGGATAACACACTCTCCTGCCCTACACGCAGTCAGCAGTGTCGGAGAACAGAACACACTTTCCTGTCCTACACGCAGTCAGCAGTGTCGGAGAACACACTCTACTGCCCTACACGCAGTCATCAGTGCCGTAGAACACACTCTCCTGCCCTACACGCAGTCAGCAGTGTTTGAGAACACACTCCCCTGTCCTACCTGCAGTCAGCAGTGTCGGAGAACACATTATCCTGCCCTACACGCAGTCAGAAGTGTCGGAGAACACACTCTCCTGCCCTACACGCAGTCAGCAGTGTCGGAGAACACACTCTTCTGCTCTACACGCAGTCAGCAGTGTCGGAGAACACACTCTACTGCCCTACACGCAGTCATCAGTGCCGTAGAACACACTCTCCTGCCGTACACGCAGTCAGCAGTGTTTGAGAACACACTCCCCTGTCCTACCTGCAGTCAGCAGTGTCGGAGAACACATTATCCTGCTCTACACGCAGTCAGCAGTATCGGATAACACACTCCTGCCCTACACGCAGTCAGCAGTGTCGGAGAACACACTCTCCTGCCCTACGCGCAGTAAGCAGTGTCGGAGACAGAACACACTCTCCTGCCCTACACGCAGTCAGCAGTGTCGGAGACAGAACACACTCTACTGCCCTACACGCAGTCAGCAGTGTCGGAGAACACACTCTCCTGCCCTACACGCAGTCAGCAATGTCGGAGAACACACTCTCCTGCCCTACATGCAGTCAGCAGTGTCGGAGAACAGAACACACTTTCCTGCCTTACACGCAGTCAGCAGTGTCGGAGAACACACTCTCCTGCCCTACAAGCAGTCAGCAGTGTCGGAGAACACACTCTTCTGCTCTACACGCAGTCAGCAGTGTCGGAGAACAGAACACACTTTCCTGTCCTACATGCAGTCAGCAGTGCCGGAGAACACACTTTCCTGCCCTACACACAGTCAGCAGTGCCAGAGAACACACTCTCCTGCCCTTCACGCAGTCATCAGTGCCAGAGAACACACTCTCCTGCCCTACCCGCTATCAGCAGTGTCGAAGAACACACTCTCCTTCCCTACATGCAGTCAGTAGTGTCGGAGAACACGCTCTCCTGCCCTACACGCAGTCAGCAGGGTCGGGGAACACACTCTCCTGCCCTACACGCAGCCAACAGTGTCGGAGAACACACTTGCCTGTTCTACACGCAGCCAGCAGTGTCGGAGAACACACTCTCCTGCCCTATACGCAGATAGCAGTGTCGGAGAACACACTCTGCTGCCTTATGCGCAGTCAGCAGTGTCGGAGAACACACTCTGCTGCCCTACACGCAGTCAGCAGTGTCGGAGAACACACTTGCCTGCCCTACACGCAGCCAGCAGTGTCGGAGAACCCGCTCTCCTGCCCTACACGGAGTCAACAGTGTCGGAGAACACACTTGCCTGCCCTACACGCAGCCAGCAGTGTCGGAGAACACACTCTCCTGCCCTATACGCAGTCAGCAGTGTCGGAGAACACACTCTGCTGCCCTATGCGCAGTCAGCAGTGTCGGAGAACGCACTCTGCTGCCCTATTCGCAGTCAGCAGTGTCGGAGAACACACTCCACTTCCCTACATGCAGTCAGCAGTGTCGGAGAACAGAACGCACTTTCCTACCCTACACGCAGTCGGAGAACACACTCTCCTGCCCTAAACGCAGTCAGCAGTGTCGGAGAACACACTCTCCTGCCCTACATGCAGTCAGCAGGGTCGGAGAACACACTCTCCTGCCCTACATGCAGTCAGCAGTGTCGGAGAACACACTCTCCTGCCCTACACGCAGTCAGCAATGTCGGATAACACACTCTCCTGCCCTACACGCAGTCAACAGTGTCGGACAACACACTCTCCTGTCCTACATGCAGTCAGCAGTGTCGGAAAACACACTCTCCTGCCCTACACGCAGTCGGAGAACACACTCTCCTGCCCTACACGCAGTCAGTAATTTCGGAGAACACACTCTCCTGCCCTACACGCAGTCAAAGTGTCGGAGAACACACTCTCCTGTCCTACATGCAGTCAACAGTGTGGGCAACACACTCTCCTGCCCTACACGCAGTCGGAGAACACACTCTCCTGCTCTACACGCAGCCGGAGAACACACTCTCCTGCCCTACACGCAGTCAGCATTGTCAGAGAACACACTCTCCTGCCCCCTCTACACACAGTCAGCAGTGTCAGAGAACACGCTCTCCTGCCCTACACGCAGTCAGCAGTGTCGGAGAACAGAACACACTCTCCTGCCCTACACGCAGTCAGCAGTATCGGATAACACACTTCCCTGCCCTACACGCAGTCAGCAGTGTCGGAGAACACACTCTCCTGCTCTACACGCAGTCAGCAGTTTTTGAGAACACACTCCCCTGTCCTACCTGCAGTCAGCAGTGTCGGAGAACACATTATCCTGCCCTACACGCAGTCAGCAGTGTCGGAGAACACACTCTCCTGCCCTACACGCAGTCAACAGTGTCGGATAACACACTCTCCTGCCCTACACGCAGTCAGCAGTGTCAGAGAACAGAACACACTTTCCTGTCCTACACGCAGTCCGCAGTGTCGGAGAACACACTCTACTGCCCTACACGCAGTCATCAGTGCCGTAGAACACACTCTCCTGCCCTACACGCAGTCAGCAGTGTTTGAGAACACACTCCCCTGTCCTACCTGCAGTCAGCAGTGTCGGAGAACACATTATCCTGCCCTACACGCAGTCAGCAGTGTCGGAGAACACACTCTCCTGCCCTACACGCAGTCAGCAGTGTCGGAGAACACACTCTTCTGCTCTACACGCAGTCAGCAGTGTCGGAGAACACACTCTACTGCCCTACACGCAGTCATCAGTGCCGTAGAACACACTCTCCTGCCCTACACGCAGTCAGCAGTGTTTGAGAACACACTCCCCTGTCCTACCTGCAGTCAGCAGTGTCGGAGAACACATTATCCTGCTCTACACGCAGTCAGCAGTATCGGATAACACACTCTCCTGCCCTACACGCAGTCAGCAGTGTCGGAGAACACACTCTCCTGCCCTACGCGCAGTAAGCAGTGTCGGAGACAGAACACACTCTCCTGCCCTACACGCAGTCAGCAGTGTCGGAGACAGAACACACTCTACTGCCCTACACGCAGTCAGCAGTGTCGGAGAACACACTCTCCTGCCCTACACGCAGTCAGCAATGTCGGAGAACACACTCTCCTGCCCTACATGCAGTCAGCAGTGTCGGAGAACAGAACACACTTTCCTGCCTTACACGCAGTCAGCAGTGTCGGAGAACACACTCTCCTGCCCTACACGCAGTCAGCAGTGTCGGAGAACACACTCTTCTGCTCTACACGCAGTCAGCAGTGTCGGAGAACAGAACACACTTTCCTGTCCTACATGCAGTCAGCAGTGCCGGAGAACACACTTTCCTGCCCTACACACAGTCAGCAGTGCCAGAGAACACACTCTCCTGCCCTTCACGCAGTCATCAGTGCCAGAGAACACACTCTCCTGCCCTACCCGCTATCAGCAGTGTCGAAGAACACACTCTCCTTCCCTACATGCAGTCAGTAGTGTCGGAGAACACACTCTGCTGCCCTACACGCAGTCAGCAGTGTCGGAGAACACACTTGCCTGCCCTACACGCAGCCAGCAGTGTCGGAGAACCCGCTCTCCTGCCCTACACGGAGTCAACAGTGTCGGAGAACACACTTGCCTGCCCTACACGCAGCCAGCAGTGTCGGAGAACACACTCTCCTGCCCTATACGCAGTCAGCAGTGTCGGAGAACACACTCTGCTGCCCTATGCGCAGTCAGCAGTGTCGGAGAACGCACTCTGCTGCCCTATTCGCAGTCAGCAGTGTCGGAGAACACACTCCACTTCCCTACATGCAGTCAGCAGTGTCGGAGAACAGAACGCACTTTCCTACCCTACACGCAGTCGGAGAACACACTCTCCTGCCCTAAACGCAGTCAGCAGTGTCGGAGAACACACTCTCCTGCCCTACATGCAGTCAGCAGGGTCGGAGAACACACTCTCCTGCCCTACATGCAGTCAGCAGTGTCGGAGAACACACTCTCCTGCCCTACACGCAGTCAGCAATGTCGGATAACACACTCTCCTGCCCTACACGCAGTCAACAGTGTCGGACAACACACTCTCCTGTCCTACATGCAGTCAGCAGTGTCGGAAAACACACTCTCCTGCCCTACACGCAGTCGGAGAACACACTCTCCTGCCCTACACGCAGTCAGTAATTTCGGAGAACACACTCTCCTGCCCTACACGCAGTCAAAGTGTCGGAGAACACACTCTCCTGTCCTACATGCAGTCAACAGTGTGGGCAACACACTCTCCTGCCCTACACGCAGTCGGAGAACACACTCTCCTGCTCTACACGCAGCCGGAGAACACACTCTCCTGCCCTACACGCAGTCAGCATTGTCAGAGAACACACTCTCCTGCCCCCTCTACACACAGTCAGCAGTGTCAGAGAACACGCTCTCCTGCCCTACACGCAGTCAGCAGTGTCGGAGAACAGAACACACTCTCCTGCCCTACACGCAGTCAGCAGTATCGGATAACACACTTCCCTGCCCTACACGCAGTCAGCAGTGTCGGAGAACACACTCTCCTGCTCTACACGCAGTCAGCAGTTTTTGAGAACACACTCCCCTGTCCTTCCTGCAGTCAGCAGTGTCGGAGAACACATTATCCTGCCCTACACGCAGTCAGCAGTGTCGGAGAACACACTCTCCTGCCCTACACGCAGTCAACAGTGTCGGATAACACACTCTCCTGCCCTACACGCAGTCAGCAGTGTCAGAGAACAGAACACACTTTCCTGTCCTACACGCAGTCCGCAGTGTCGGAGAACACACTCTACTGCCCTACACGCAGTCATCAGTGCCGTAGAACACACTCTCCTGCCCTACACGCAGTCAGCAGTGTTTGAGAACACACTCCCCTGTCCTACCTGCAGTCAGCAGTGTCGGAGAACACATTATCCTGCCCTACACGCAGTCAGCAGTGTCGGAGAACACACTCTCCTGCCCTACACGCAGTCAGCAGTGTCGGAGAACACACTCTTCTGCTCTACACGCAGTCAGCAGTGTCGGAGAACACACTCTACTGCCCTACACGCAGTCATCAGTGCCGTAGAACACACTCTCCTGCCCTACACGCAGTCAGCAGTGTTTGAGAACACACTCCCCTGTCCTACCTGCAGTCAGCAGTGTCGGAGAACACATTATCCTGCTCTACACGCAGTCAGCAGTATCGGATAACACACTCTCCTGCCCTACACGCAGTCAGCAGTGTCGGAGAACACACTCTCCTGCCCTACGCGCAGTAAGCAGTGTCGGAGACAGAACACACTCTCCTGCCCTACACGCAGTCAGCAGTGTCGGAGACAGAACACACTCTACTGCCCTACACGCAGTCAGCAGTGTCGGAGAACACACTCTCCTGCCCTACACGCAGTCAGCAATGTCGGAGAACACACTCTCCTGCCCTACATGCAGTCAGCAGTGTCGGAGAACAGAACACACTTTCCTGCCTTACACGCAGTCAGCAGTGTCGGAGAACACACTCTCCTGCCCTACACGCAGTCAGCAGTGTCGGAGAACACACTCTTCTGCTCTACACGCAGTCAGCAGTGTCGGAGAACAGAACACACTTTCCTGTCCTACATGCAGTCAGCAGTGCCGGAGAACACACTTTCCTGCCCTACACACAGTCAGCAGTGCCAGAGAACACACTCTCCTGCCCTTCACGCAGTCATCAGTGCCAGAGAACACACTCTCCTGCCCTACCCGCTATCAGCAGTGTCGAAGAACACACTCTCCTTCCCTACATGCAGTCAGTAGTGTCGGAGAACACGCTCTCCTGCCCTACACGCAGTCAGCAGGGTCGGGGAACACACTCTCCTGCCCTACACGCAGCCAACAGTGTCGGAGAACACACTTGCCTGTTCTACACGCAGCCAGCAGTGTCGGAGAACACACTCTCCTGCCCTATACGCAGATAGCAGTGTCGGAGAACACACTCTGCTGCCTTATGCGCAGTCAGCAGTGTCGGAGAACACACTCTGCTGCCCTACACGAAGTCAGCAGTGTCGGAGAACACACTTGCCTGCCCTACACGCAGCCAGCAGTGTCGGAGAACCCGCTCTCCTGCCCTACACGGAGTCAACAGTGTCGGAGAACACACTTGCCTGCCCTACACGCAGCCAGCAGTGTCGGAGAACACACTCTCCTGCCCTATATGCAGTCAGCAGTGTCGGAGAACACACTCTGCTGCCCTATGCGCAGTCAGCAGTGTCGGAGAACGCACTCTGCTGCCCTATACGCAGTCAGCAGTGTCGGAGAACACACTCCAATTCCCTACATGCAGTCAGCAGTGTCGGAGAACAGAACGCACTTTCCTACCCTACACGCAGTCGGAGAACACACTCTCCTGCCCTAAACGCAGTCAGCAGTGTCGGAGAACACACTCTCTTGCCCTACATGCAGTCAGCAATGTCAGAGAGCACACTCTTCTGCCCTACATGCAGTCTGTAGTGTCGGAGAACACACGTTCCTGCCCTACACGCAGCCAGCAGTGTCGGAGAACACATTCTCCTGCCCTACACGCAGTCAGCAATGTCGGATAACACGCTTTCCTGACCTACACGCAGTCAACAGTGTCGGAGAACAGACTCTCCTGTCCTACATGCAGTCAGCAGTGTCGGAAAACACACTCTCCTGCCCTACACGCTGCCGGAGAACACACTCTCCTGCCCTACACGCAGTCGGAGAACACACTCTCCTGCCCTACACGCAGTCAGTAATTTCAGAGAACGCACTCTCCTGCCCTACACGCAGTCAAAGTGTCGGAGAACACACTCTCCTGTCCTACATGCAGTCAACAGTGTTGGACAACATACTCTCCTGCCCTGCACGCAGTCAGCAGTGTCGAAGAACACACTCTCTTTCCCTACATGTAGTCAGTAGTGTCGGAGAACACACTCTCCTGCCCTACACGCAGTCAGCAGGGTCGGGGAACACATTCTCCTGCCCTATACACAGTCAACAGTGTCGGAGAACACACTTTCCTGCCCTACACGCAGCCAGCAGTGTCGGAGAACACACACTCCTGCCCTATACGCAGTGAGCAGTGTCGGAGAACACACTCTGCTGCCATACACCCAGTCAGCAGTGTCAGAGAACCCGCTCTCCTGCCCTACACGGAGTCAGCAGTGTCGGAGAACAGAACACACTCTCCTGCCCTACATGCAGTCAGCAGTGTCGGAGAACCGAACACACTTTCCTGCCCTACAGGCAGTCGGAGAACACACTCTCCTGCCCTACACGCAGTCAGCAGTGTCGGAGAACACACTCTCCTGCCCTACATGCAGTCAGCAGTGTCGGAGAACACACTCTCCTGCCCTACATGCAGTCAGCAGTGTCGGAGAACACATTCTCCTGCCCTACATGCAGTCCGCAGTGTCGGAAAACACACTCTCCTGCCCTACACGCAGTCGGAGAACACACTCTCCTGCCCTACACGCAGTCAGTAATTTCGGAGAACACACTCTCCTGCCCTACACGCAGTCAAAGTGTCGGAGAACACACTCTCCTGTCCTACATGCAGTCAACAGTGTGGGCAACACACTCTCCTGCCCTACACGCAGTCGGAGAACACACTCTCCTGCTCTACACGCAGCCGGAGAACACACTCTCCTGCCCTACACGCAGTCAGCATTGTCAGAGAACACACTCTCCTGCCCCCTCTACACACAGTCAGCAGTGTCAGAGAACACGCTCTCCTGCCCTACACGCAGTCAGCAGTGTCGGAGAACACACTCTCCTGCCCTACACGCAGTCGGAGAACACACTCTCCTGCCCTACACACAGTCAAAGTGTCGGAGAACACACTCTCCTGTCCTACATGCAGTCAACAGTGTCGGACAGCACACTCTCCTGCCCTACACGCAGTCGGAGAACACACTCTCCTGCCCTACACGCAGTCAGCAATGTCGGAGAACACACTCTCATGCCCTACACGCAGTAAAAGTGTCGGAGAACACACTCTCCTGTCCTACATGCAGTCAACAGTGTTGGACAATACACTCTCCTGCTCTACACGCAGTCAGCAATGTCGGAGAACACACTCTCCTGTCCTACACGCAGTCAGCAGTGTCGGAGAACACACTCTCTTGCCCTACACGCAGTCAGCAGTGTCGGAGAACAGAACACACATTCCTGTCCTACATGCAGGCAGCAGTGTCGGAGAACACATTCTCCTGCCCTACACGCAGTCAGCAGTGTCGGAGAACACACTCTCCTGCCCTACACGCTGTCAAAGTGTCGGAGAACACACTCCTGTCCTACATGCAGTCAACAGTGTCGGACAACACACTCTCCTGCCCTACACGCAGTCGGAGAACACACTCTCCTGCCCTACACGCAGTCGGAGAACACACTCTCCTGCCCTACACGCAGTCAGCAATGTCGGAGAACACACTCTCATGCCCTACACGCAGTCAAAGTGTCGGAGAACACACTCTCCTGTCCTACATGCAGTCAACAGTGTTGGACAACACACTCTCCTGCCCTACATGCAGTCAGCAATGTCGAAGAACACACTCTCCTGCCCTACACGCAGTCAGCAGTGTCGGAGAACACACTCTCTTGCCCTACACACAGTCAGCAGTGTCGGAGAACAGAACACACTTTCCTGTCCTACATGCAGGCAGCAGTGTTGGAGAACACACTCTCCTGCCCTACATGCAGTCAGCAATGTCAGAGAACACACTCTCCTGCCATACACGCAGTCATCATTGCCGGAGAACAGAACACACTCTCCTGCCCTACACGCAGTTAGCAGTGTCGGAGAACACACTCTCCTGCCCTACATGCAGTCAGCAATGTCAGAGAACACACTCTCCTGCCCTACATGCAGTCAGTAGTGTCGGAGAACACACGTTCCTGCCCTACATGCAGCCAGCAGTGTCGGAGAACACACACTCCTGCCCTATGCGCAGTCAGCAGTGTCGGAGAACACACTCTGCTGCCCTACACGCAGTCAGCAGTGTCGGAGAACCCGCTCTCCTGCCCTACACGGAGTCAGCAGTGTCAGAGAACAGAACACACTCTCCTGCCCTATACGCAGTCAGCAGTGTCGGATAACACACTCTCCTGCTATATACTCAGTCAGCAGTGTCCGAAAACACACTCTCCTGCCCTACACGCAGTCAGAGAACACACTCTCCTGCCCTACACGCAGTCAGCAGTGTCAGAGAACACACTCTCCTGCCCCCCTACACACAGTCAGCAGTGTCGGGGAACACGCTCTCCTGCCCTACACGCAGTCAGCAGTGTCGGAGAACAGAACACACTCTCCTGCCCTACACGCAGTCAGCAGTATCGGATAACACACTTCCCTGCCCTACACGCAGTCAACAGTGTCGGAGAACACACTCTCCTGCCCTACACGCAGTCAGCAGTGTTTGAGAACACACTCTCCTGTCCTACATGCAGTCAGCAGTGTCGGAGAACACATTCTCCTGCCCTACACGCAGTCAGCAGTGTCGGAGAACACACTCTCCTGCCCTACACGCAGTCAACAGTGTCGGATAACACACTCTCCTGCCCTACACGCAGTCAGCAGTGTCGGAGAACAGAACACACTTTCCTGTCCTACACGCAGTCAGCAGTGTCGGAGAACACACTCTACTGCCCTACACGCAGTCATCAGTGCCGTAGAACACACTCCCCTGCCCTACACGCAGTCAGCAGTGTTTGAGAACACAGTCTCCTGTCCTACCTGCAGTCAGCAGTGTCGGAGAACACATTATCCTGCCCTACACGCAGTCAGCAGTGTCGGAGAACACACTCTCCTGCCCTACACGCAGTCAGCAGTGTCGGAGAACACACTCTCCTGCCCTACGCGCAGTCAGCAGTGTCGGAGACAGAACACACTCTCCTGCCCTACACGCAGTCAGCAGTGTCGGAGACAGAACACACTCTACTGCCCTACACGCAGTCAGCAGTGTCGGAGAACACACTCTCCTGCCCTACACGCAGTCAGCAATGTCGGAGAACACACTCTCCTGCCCTACATGCAGTCAGCAGTGTCGGAGAACAGAACACACTTTCCTGCCCTACACGCAGTCAGCAGTGTCGGAGAACACACTCTCCTGCCCTACACGCAGTCAGCAGTGTCGGAGAACACACTCTTCTGCTCTACACGCAGTCAGCAGTGTCGGAGAACAGAACACACTTTCCTGTCCTACATGCAGTCAGCAGTGCCGGAGAACACACTTTCCTGCCCTACACACAGTCAGCAGTGCCAGAAAACACACTCTCCTGCCCTTCACGCAGTCATCAGTGCCGGAGAACACACTCTCCTGCCCTACCCGCTGTCAGCAGTGTCGAAGAACACACTCTCCTTCCCTACATGCAGTCAGTAGTGTCGGAGAACACGCTTCCCTGCCCTACACGCACTCAGCAGGGTCGGGGAACACACTCTCCTGCCCTACACGCAGCCAACAGTGTCGGAGAACACACTTGCCTGCCCTACACGCAGCCAGCAGTGTCGGAGAACACACTCTCCTGCCCTACACGCAGTCAAAGTGTCAGAGAACACACTCTCCTGTCCTACATTCAGTCAACAGTGTCGGACAGCACACTCTCCTGCCCTACACGCAGTCGGAGAAAACACTCTCCTGCCCTACACGCAGTCAGCAATGTCGGAGAACACACTCTCATGCCCTACACGCAGTCAAAGTGTCGGAGAACACACTCTCCTGTCCTACATGCAGTCAACATTGTTGGACAACACACTCTCCTGCTCTACACGCAGTCAGCAATGTCGGAGAACACACTCTCCTGCCCTACACGCAGTCAGCAGTGTCGGAGAACACACTCTCTTGCCCTACACGCAGTCAGCAGTGTCGGAGAACAAAACACACTTTCTTGTCCTACACGCAGTCAGCAGTGTCGGAGAACACACTCTCCTGCCCTACATGCAGTCAGCAATGTCAGAGAACACACTCTCCTGCCCTACATGCAGTCCGTAGTGTTGGAAAACACACGTTCCTGCCCTACACGCAGCCAGCAGTGTCGGAGAACACACACTCCTGCCCTATGCGCAGTCAGAAATGTCGGAGAACACACTCTCCTGCCCTACACGCAGTCAGCAGTGTCGGAGAACAGAACACACTTTCCTGTCCTACATGCAGGCAGCAGTTTGGAGAACACACTCTCCTGCCCTACATGCAGTCAGCAATGTCAGAGAACACACTCTCCTGCCATACACGCAGTCATCATTGCCGGAGAACAGAACACACTCTCCTGCCCTACACGCAGTCAGCAGTGTCGGAGAACACACTCTCCTGCCCTACATGCAGTCAGCAATGTCAGAGAACACACTCTCCTGCCCTACATGCAGTCAGTAGTGTCGGAGAACACACGTTCCTGCCCTACATGCAGCCAGCAGTGTCGGAGAACACACACTCCTGCCCTATGCGCAGTCAGCAGTGTCGGAGAACACACTCTGCTGCCCTACACGCAGTCAGCAGTGTCGGAGAACCCGCTCTCCTGCCCTACACGGAGTCAGCAGTGTCAGAGAACAGAACACACTCTCCTGCCCTATACGCAGTCAGCAGTGTCGGATAACACACTCTCCTGCTATATACGCAGTCAGCAGTGTCCGAAAACATACTCTCCTGCCCTACACGCAGTCAGAGAACACACTCTCCTGCCCTACACGCAGTCAGCAGTGTCAGAGAACACACTCTCCTGCCCCCCTACACACAGTCAGCAGTGTCGGAGAACACGCTCTCCTGCCCTACACGCAGTCAGCAGTGTCGGAGAACAGAACACACTCTCCTGCCCTACACGCAGTCAGCAGTATCGGATAACACACTTCCCTGCCCTACACGCAGTCAACAGTGTCGGAGAACACACTCTCCTGCCCTACACGCAGTCAGCAGTGTTTGAGAACACACTCTCCTGTCCTACATGCAGTCAGCAGTGTTGGAGAACACATTCTCCTGCCCTACACGCATTCAGCAGTGTCGGAGAACACACTCTCCTGCCCTACACGCAGTCAACAGTGTCGGTTAACACACTCTCCTGCCCTACACGCAGTCAGCAGTGTCGGAGAACAGAACACACTTTCCTGTCCTACACGCAGTCAGCAGTGTCGGAGAACACACTCTACTGCCCTACACGCAGTCATCAGTGCCGTAGAACACACTCCCCTGCCCTACACGCAGTCAGCAGTGTTTGAGAACACAGTCTCCTGTCCTACCTGCAGTCAGCAGTGTCGGAGAACACATTATCCTGCCCTACACGCAGTCAGCAGTGTCGGAGAACACACTCTCCTGCCCTACACGCAGTCAGCAGTGTCGGAGAACACACTCTCCTGCCCTACGCGCAGTCAGCAGTGTCGGAGACAGAACACACTCTCCTGCCCTACACGCAGTCAGCAGTGTCGGAGACAGAACACACTCTACTGCCCTACACGCAGTCAGCAGTGTCGGAGAACACACTCTCCTGCCCTACACGCAGTCAGCAATGTCGGAGAACACACTCTCCTGCCCTACATGCAGTCAGCAGTGTCGGAGAACAGAACACACTTTCCTGCCCTACACGCAGTCAGCAGTGTCGGAGAACACATTCTCCTGCCCTACACGCAGTCAGCAATGTCGGATAACACGCTTTCCTGACCTACACGCAGTCAACAGTGTCGGAGAACAGACTCTCCTGTCCTACATGCAGTCAGCAGTGTCGGAAAACACACTCTCCTGCCCTACACGCTGCCGGAGAACACACTCTCCTGCCCTACACGCAGTCGGAGAACACACTCTCCTGCCCTACACGCAGTCAGTAATTTCAGAGAACGCACTCTCCTGCCCTACACGCAGTCAAAGTGTCGGAGAACACACTCTCCTGTCCTACATGCAGTCAACAGTGTTGGACAACATACTCTCCTGCCCTGCACGCAGTCAGCAGTGTCGAAGAACACACTCTCTTTCCCTACATGTAGTCAGTAGTGTCGGAGAACACACTCTCCTGCCCTACACGCAGTCAGCAGGGTCGGGGAACACATTCTCCTGCCCTATACACAGTCAACAGTGTCGGAGAACACACTTTCCTGCCCTACACGCAGCCAGCAGTGTCGGAGAACACACACTCCTGCCCTATACGCAGTGAGCAGTGTCGGAGAACACACTCTGCTGCCATACACCCAGTCAGCAGTGTCAGAGAACCCGCTCTCCTGCCCTACACGGAGTCAGCAGTGTCGGAGAACAGAACACACTCTCCTGCCCTACATGCAGTCAGCAGTGTCGGAGAACCGAACACACTTTCCTGCCCTACAGGCAGTCGGAGAACACACTCTCCTGCCCTACACGCAGTCAGCAGTGTCGGAGAACACACTCTCCTGCCCTACATGCAGTCAGCAGTGTCGGAGAACACACTCTCCTGCCCTACATGCAGTCAGCAGTGTCGGAGAACACATTCTCCTGCCCTACATGCAGTCCGCAGTGTCGGAAAACACACTCTCCTGCCCTACACGCAGTCGGAGAACACACTCTCCTGCCCTACACGCAGTCAGTAATTTCGGAGAACACACTCTCCTGCCCTACACGCAGTCAAAGTGTCGGAGAACACACTCTCCTGTCCTACATGCAGTCAACAGTGTGGGCAACACACTCTCCTGCCCTACACGCAGTCGGAGAACACACTCTCCTGCTCTACACGCAGCCGGAGAACACACTCTCCTGCCCTACACGCAGTCAGCATTGTCAGAGAACACACTCTCCTGCCCCCTCTACACACAGTCAGCAGTGTCAGAGAACACGCTCTCCTGCCCTACACGCAGTCAGCAGTGTCGGAGAACACACTCTCCTGCCCTACACGCAGTCGGAGAACACACTCTCCTGCCCTACACACAGTCAAAGTGTCGGAGAACACACTCTCCTGTCCTACATGCAGTCAACAGTGTCGGACAGCACACTCTCCTGCCCTACACGCAGTCGGAGAACACACTCTCCTGCCCTACACGCAGTCAGCAATGTCGGAGAACACACTCTCATGCCCTACACGCAGTAAAAGCGTCGGAGAACACACTCTCCTGTCCTACATGCAGTCAACAGTGTTGGACAATACACTCTCCTGCTCTACACGCAGTCAGCAATGTCGGAGAACACACTCTCCTGTCCTACACGCAGTCAGCAGTGTCGGAGAACACACTCTCTTGCCCTACACGCAGTCAGCAGTGTCGGAGAACAGAACACACATTCCTGTCCTACATGCAGGCAGCAGTGTCGGAGAACACATTCTCCTGCCCTACACGCAGTCAGCAGTGTCGGAGAACACACTCTCCTGCCCTACACGCTGTCAAAGTGTCGGAGAACACACTCCTGTCCTACATGCAGTCAACAGTGTCGGACAACACACTCTCCTGCCCTACACGCAGTCGGAGAACACACTCTCCTGCCCTACACGCAGTCGGAGAACACACTCTCCTGCCCTACACGCAGTCAGCAATGTCGGAGAACACACTCTCATGCCCTACACGCAGTCAAAGTGTCGGAGAACACACTCTCCTGTCCTACATGCAGTCAACAGTGTTGAACAACACACTCTCCTGCCCTACATGCAGTCAGCAATGTCGAAGAACACACTCTCCTGCCCTACACGCAGTCAGCAGTGTCGGAGAACACACTCTCTTGCCCTACACACAGTCAGCAGTGTCGGAGAACAGAACACACTTTCCTGTCCTACATGCAGGCAGCAGTGTTGGAGAACACACTCTCCTGCCCTACATGCAGTCAGCAATGTCAGAGAACACACTCTCCTGCCATACACGCAGTCATCATTGCCGGAGAACAGAACACACTCTCCTGCCCTACACGCAGTTAGCAGTGTCGGAGAACACACTCTCCTGCCCTACATGCAGTCAGCAATGTCAGAGAACACACTCTCCTGCCCTACATGCAGTCAGTAGTGTCGGAGAACACACGTTCCTGCCCTACATGCAGCCAGCAGTGTCGGAGAACACACACTCCTGCCCTATGCGCAGTCAGCAGTGTCGGAGAACACACTCTGCTGCCCTACACGCAGTCAGCAGTGTCGGAGAACCCGCTCTCCTGCCCTACACGGAGTCAGCAGTGTCAGAGAACAGAACACACTCTCCTGCCCTATACGCAGTCAGCAGTGTCGGATAACACACTCTCCTGCTATATACGCAGTCAGCAGTGTCCGAAAACACACTCTCCTGCCCTACACGCAGTCAGAGAACACACTCTCCTGCCCTACACGCAGTCAGCAGTGTCAGAGAACACACTCTCCTGCCCCCCTACACACAGTCAGCAGTGTCGGGGAACACGCTCTCCTGCCCTACACGCAGTCAGCAGTGTCGGAGAACAGAACACACTCTCCTGCCCTACACGCAGTCAGCAGTATCGGATAACACACTTCCCTGCCCTACACGCAGTCAACAGTGTCGGAGAACACACTCTCCTGCCCTACACGCAGTCAGCAGTGTTTGAGAACACACTCTCCTGTCCTACATGCAGTCAGCAGTGTCGGAGAACACATTCTCCTGCCCTACACGCAGTCAGCAGTGTCGGAGAACACACTCTCCTGCCCTACACGCAGTCAACAGTGTCGGATAACACACTCTCCTGCCCTACACGCAGTCAGCAGTGTCGGAGAACACACTCTCCTGCCCTACGCGCAGTCAGCAGTGTCGGAGACAGAACACACTCTCCTGCCCTACACGCAGTCAGCAGTGTCGGAGACAGAACACACTCTACTGCCCTACACGCAGTCAGCAGTGTCGGAGAACACACTCTCCTGCCCTACACGCAGTCAGCAATGTCGGAGAACACACTCTCCTGCCCTACATGCAGTCAGCAGTGTCGGAGAACAGAACACACTTTCCTGCCCTACACGCAGTCAGCAGTGTCGGAGAACACACTCTCCTGCCCTACACGCAGTCAGCAGTGTCGGAGAACACACTCTTCTGCTCTACACGCAGTCAGCAGTGTCGGAGAACAGAAAACACTTTCCTGTCCTACATGCAGTCAGCAGTGCCGGAGAACACACTTTCCTGCCCTACACACAGTCAGCAGTGCCAGAAAACACACTCTCCTGCCCTTCACGCAGTCATCAGTGCCGGAGAACACACTCTCCTGCCCTACCCGCTGTCAGCAGTGTCGAAGAACACACTCTCCTTCCCTACATGCAGTCAGTAGTGTCGGAGAACACGCTCCCCTGCCCTACACGCACTCAGCAGGGTCGGGGAACACACTCTCCTGCCCTACACGCAGCCAACAGTGTCGGAGAACACACTTGCCTGCCCTACACGCAGCCAGCAGTGTCGGAGAACACACTCTCCTGCCCTACACGCAGTCAAAGTGTCAGAGAACACACTCTCCTGTCCTACATGCAGTCAACAGTGTCGGACAGCACACTCTCCTGCCCTACACGCAGTCGGAGAAAACACTCTCCTGCCCTACACGCAGTCAGCAATGTCGGAGAACACACTCTCATGCCCTACACGCAGTCAAAGTGTCGGAGAACACACTCTCCTGTCCTACATGCAGTCAACATTGTTGGACAACACACTCTCCTGCTCTACACGCAGTCAGCAATGTCGGAGAACACACTCTCCTGCCCTACACGCAGTCAGCAGTGTCGGAGAACACACTCTCTTGCCCTACACGCAGTCAGCAGTGTCGGAGAACAAAACACACTTTCTTGTCCTACACGCAGTCAGCAGTGTCGGAGAACACACTCTCCTGCCCTACATGCAGTCAGCAATGTCAGAGAACACACTCTCCTGCCCTACATGCAGTCCGTAGTGTTGGAAAACACACGTTCCTGCCCTACACGCAGCCAGCAGTGTCGGAGAACACACACTCCTGCCCTATGCGCAGTCAGAAATGTCGGAGAACACACTCTCCTGCCCTACACGCAGTCAGCAGTGTCGGAGAACAGAACACACTTTCCTGTCCTACATGCAGGCAGCAGTTTGGAGAACACACTCTCCTGCCCTACATGCAGTCAGCAATGTCAGAGAACACACTCTCCTGCCATACACGCAGTCAGCAGTGTCGGAGAACACACTCTCCTGCCCTACATGCAGTCAGCAATGTCAGAGAACACACTCTCCTGCCCTACATGCAGTCAGTAGTGTCGGAGAACACACGTTCCTGCCCTACATGCAGCCAGCAGTGTCGGAGAACACACACTCCTGCCCTATGCGCAGTCAGCAGTGTCGGAGAACACACTCTGCTGCCCTACACGCAGTCAGCAGTGTCGGAGAACCCGCTCTCCTGCCCTACACGGAGTCAGCAGTGTCAGAGAACAGAACACACTCTCCTGCCCTATACGCAGTCAGCAGTGTCGGATAACACACTCTCCTGCTATATACGCAGTCAGCAGTGTCCGAAAACATACTCTCCTGCCCTACACGCAGTCAGAGAACACACTCTCCTGCCCTACACGCAGTCAGCAGTGTCAGAGAACACACTCTCCTGCCCCCCTACACACAGTCAGCAGTGTCGGAGAACACGCTCTCCTGCCCTACACGCAGTCAGCAGTGTCGGAGAACAGAACACACTCTCCTGCCCTACACGCAGTCAGCAGTATCGGATAACACACTTCCCTGCCCTACACGCAGTCAACAGTGTCGGAGAACACACTCTCCTGCCCTACACGCAGTCAGCAGTGTTTGAGAACACACTCTCCTGTCCTACATGCAGTCAGCAGTGTTGGAGAACACATTCTCCTGCCCTACACGCATTCAGCAGTGTCGGAGAACACACTCTCCTGCCCTACACGCAGTCAACAGTGTCGGTTAACACACTCTCCTGCCCTACACGCAGTCAGCAGTGTCGGAGAACAGAACACACTTTCCTGTCCTACACGCAGTCAGCAGTGTCGGAGAACACACTCTACTGCCCTACACGCAGTCATCAGTGCCGTAGAACACACTCCCCTGCCCTACACGCAGTCAGCAGTGTTTGAGAACACAGTCTCCTGTCCTACCTGCAGTCAGCAGTGTCGGAGAACACATTATCCTGCCCTACACGCAGTCAGCAGTGTCGGAGAACACACTCTCCTGCCCTACACGCAGTCAGCAGTGTCGGAGAACACACTCTCCTGCCCTACGCGCAGTCAGCAGTGTCGGAGACAGAACACACTCTCCTGCCCTACACGCAGTCAGCAGTGTCGGAGACAGAACACACTCTACTGCCCTACACGCAGTCAGCAGTGTCGGAGAACACACTCTCCTGCCCTACACGCAGTCAGCAATGTCGGAGAACACACTCTCCTGCCCTACATGCAGTCAGCAGTGTCGGAGAACAGAACACACTTTCCTGCCCTACACGCAGTCAGCAGTGTCGGAGAACACACTCTCCTGCCCTACACGCAGTCAGCAGTGTCGGAGAACACACTCTTCTGCTCTACACGCAGTCAGCAGTGTCGGAGAACAGAACACACTTTCCTGTCCTACATGCAGTCAGCAGTGCCGGAGAACACACTTTCCTGCCCTACACACAGTCAGCAGTGCCAGAAAACACACTCTCCTGCCCTTCACGCAGTCATCAGTGCCGGAGAACACACTCTCCTGCCCTACCCGCTGTCAGCAGTGTCGAAGAACACACTCTCCTTCCCTACATGCAGTCAGTAGTGTCGGAGAACACGCTCCCCTGCCCTACACGCACTCAGCAGGGTCGGGGAACACACTCTCCTGCCCTACACGCAGCCAACAGTGTCGGAGAACACACTTGCCTGCCCTACACGCAGCCAGCAGTGTCGGAGAACACACTCTCCTGCCCTACACGCAGTCAAAGTGTCGGAGAACACACTCTCCTGTCCTACATGCAGTCAACAGTGTCGGACAACACACTCTCCTGCCCTACACGCAGTCGGAGAACACACTCTCCTGCCCTACACGCAGTAGGAGAACACACTCTCCTGCCCTACACGCAGTCAGCAGTGTCGGATAACACACTCCTGCTATATACGCAGTCAGCAGTGTCCGAAAACACACTCTCCTGCCCTACACGCAGTCAGAGAACACACTTTCCTGCCCTACACGCAGTCAGCATTGTCAGAGAACACACTCTCCTGCCCCCTCTACACACAGTCAGCAGTCTCAGAGAACACGCTCTCCTGCCCTACACGCAGTCAGCAGTGTCGGAGAACAGAACACACTCTCCTGCCCTACACGCAGTCAGCAGTATCGGATAACACACTTCCCTGCCCTACACGCAGTCAGCAGTGTCGGAGAACACACTCTCCTGCTCTACACGCAGTCAGCAGTTTTTGAGAACACACTCTCCTGTCCTACATGCAGTCAGCAGTGTCGGAGAACACCTTCTCCTGCCCTACACGCAGTCAGCAGTGTCGGAGAACACACTCTCCTGCCCTACACGCAGTCAACAGTGTCGGATAACACACTCTCCTGCCCTACACGCAGTCAGCAGTGTCGGAGAACAGAACACACTTTCCTGTCCTACACGCAGTCAGCAGTGTCGGAGAACACACTCTACTGCCCTACCCGCAGTAATCAGTGCCGTAGAACACACTCTCCTGCCCTACACGCAGTCAGCAGTGTTTGAGAACACACTCCCCTGTCCTACCTGCATTCAGCAGTGTCGGAGAACACATTATCCTGTCCTACACGCAGTCAGCAGTGTCGGAGAACACACTCTCCTGCCCTACGCGCAGTAAGCAGTGTCGGAGACAGAACACACTCTCCTGCCCTACACGCAGTCAGCAGTGTCGGAGACAGAACACACCCTACTGCCCTACACGCAGTCAGCAGTGTCGGAGAACACACTCTCCTGCCCTACACGCAGTCAGCAATGTCGGAGAACACACTCTCCTGCCCTACATGCAGTCAGCAGTGTCGGAGAACAGAACACACTTTCCTGCCTTACACGCAGTCAGCAGTGTCGGAGAATACACTCTCCTGCCCTACACGCAGTCAGCAGTGTCGGAGAACACACTCTTCTGCTCTACACGCAGTCAGCAGTGTCGGAGAACAGAACACACTTTCCTGTCCTACATGCAGTCAGCAGTGCCGGAGAACACACTTTCCTGCCCTACACACAGTCAGCAGTGCCAGAGAACACACTCTCCTGCCCTTCACGCAGTCATCAGTACCGGAGAACACACTCTCCTGCCCTACCCGCTATCAGCAGTGTCGAAGAACACACTCTCCTTCCCTACATGCAGTCAGTAGTGTCGGAGAACACGCTCTCCTGCCCTACACGCAGTCAGCAAGGTCGGGGAACACACTCTCTTGCCCTACACACAGCCAACAGTGTCGGAGAACACACTTGCCTGTTCTACACGCAGCCAGCAGTGTCGGAGAACACACTCTCCTGCCCTATACGCAGATAGCAGTGTCGGAGAACACACTCTGCTGCCTTATGCGCAGTCAGCAGTGTCGGAAAACACACTCTGCTGCCCTACACGCAGTCAGCAGTGTCGGAGAACACACTTGCCTGCCCTACACGCAGCCAGCAGTGTTGGAGAATCCGGTCTCCTGCCCTACACGGAGTCAACAGTGTCGGAGAACACACTTGCCTGCCCTACACGCAGCCAGCAGTGTCGGAGAACACACTCTCCTGCCCTATACGCAGTCAGCAGTGTCGGAGAACACACTCTGCTGCCCTATGCGCAGTCAGCAGTGTCGGAGAACGCACTCTGCTGCCCTATACGCAGTCAGCAGTGTCGGAGAACACACTCCTGCCCTACATGCAGTCAGCAGTGTCGGAGAACAGAACACACTTTCCTACCCTACACGCAGTCGGAGAACACACTCTCCTGCCCTAAACGCAGTCAGCAGTGTCGGAGAACACACTCTCCTGCCCTACATGCAGTCAGCAGTGTCGGAGAACACACTCTCCTGCCCTACATGCAGTCAGCAGTGTCGGAGAACACACTCTCCTGCCCTACACGCAGTCAGCAATGTCGGATAACACACTCTCCTGCCCTACACGAAGTCAACAGTGTCGGAGAACACACTCTCCTGTCCTACATGTAGTCAGCAGTGTCGGAAAACACACTCTCCTGCCCTACACGCAGTCGGAGAACACACTCTCCTGCCCTACACGCAGTCAAAGTGTCGGAGAACACACTCTCCTGTCCTACATGCAGTCAACAGTGTGGGCAACACATTCTCCTGCCCTACACGCAGTCGGAGAACACACTCTCCTGCCCTACACGCAGCCGGAGAACACACTCACCTGCCCTACACGCAATCAGCAATGTCGGAGAACACACTCTCATGCCCTACACGCAGTCAAAGTGTCGGAGAACACACTCCCCTGTCCTACATGCAGTCAACAGTGTTGGACAACACACTCTCCTGCCCTACACGCAGTCAGCAATGTCGGAGAACACACTCTCCTGCCCTACACGCAGTCAGCAGTGTCGGAGAACACACTCTCTTGCTCTACACGCAGTCAGCAGTGTCGGAGAACAGAACACACTTTCCTGTCCTACATGCAGGCAGCAGTGTCGGAGAACACACTCTCCTGCTCTTCACGCAGTCAGCAGTGTCGGAGAACACACTCTCTTGCCCTATATGCAGTCAGCAGTGTCGGAGAACACACTCTGCTGCCCTACACACAGGCAAAGTGTCGGAGAACACACTCTCCTGTCCTACATGCAGTCAACAGTGTCGGACAGCACACTCTCCTGCCCTACACGCAGTCGGAGAACACACTCTCCTGCCCTACACGCAGTCAGCAATGTCGGAGAACACACTCTCATGCCCTACACGCAGTAAAAGTGTCGGAGAACACACTCTCCTGTCCTACATGCAGTCAACAGTGTTGGACAACACACTCTCCTGCTCTACACGCAGTCAGCAATGTCGGAGAACACACTCTCCTGCTCTTCACGCAGTCAGCAGTGTCGGAGAACACACTCTCTTGCTCTACATGCAGTCAGCAATGTCAGAGAGCACACTCTCCTGCCCTACATGCAGTCTGTAGTGTCGGAGAACACACGTTCCTGCCCTACACGCAGCCAGCAGTGTCGGAGAACACACTCTCCTGCCCTATAAGCAGTCAGCAGTGTCGGAGAACACACTCTGCTGCCCTACACGCAGTCAGCAGTGTCGTACAACACACTCTCATGCCCTACACGCAGTCAAAGTGTCGGAGAACACACTCCCCTGTCCTACATGCAGTCAACAGTGTTGGACAACACACTCTCCTGCCCTACACGCAGTCAGCAATGTCGGAGAACACACTCTCCTGCCCTACACGCAGTCAGCAGTGTCGGAGAACACACTCTCTTGCCCTACACGCAGTCAGCAGTGTCGGAGAACAGAACACACTTTCCTGTCCTACATGCAGGCAGCAGTGTCGGAGAACACACTCTCCTGCCCTACACGCAGTCAGCAATGTCAGAGAGCACACTCTCCTGCCCTACATGCAGTCTGTAGTGTCGGAGAACACACGTTCCTGCCCTACACGCAGCCAGCAGTGTCGGAGAACACACTCTCCTGCCCTATAAGCAGTCAGCAGTGTCGGAGAACACACTCTCCTGCCTTACATGCCGTCAGCAGTGTCGGAGAACACATTATCCTGCCCTACACGCAGTCAGCAATGTCGGATAACACGCTCTCCTGACCTACACGCAGTCAACAGTGTCGGAGAACACACTCTCCTGTCCTACATGCAGTCAGCAGTGTCGGAGAACACACTCTCCTGCCCTACACGCAGTCGGAGAACACACTCTCCTGCCCTACACACAGTCAAAGTGTCGGAGAACACACTCTCCTGTCCTACATGCAGTCAACAGTGTCGGACAGCACACTCTCCTGCCCTACACGCAGTCGGAGAACACACTCTCCTTCCCTACACGCAGTCAGCAATGTCGGAGAACACACTCTCATGCCCTACACGCAGTAAAAGTGTCGGAGAACACACTCTCCTGTCCTACATGCAGTCGACAGTGTTGGACAACACACTCTCCTGCTCTACACGCAGTCAGCAATGTCGGAGAACACACTCTCCTGCCCTACACGCAGTCAGCAGTGTCGGAGAACACACTCTCTTGCCCTACACGCATTCAGCAATGTCGGAGAACAGAACACACATTCCTGTCCTACATGCAGGCAGCAGTGTCGGAGAACACACTCTCCTGCCCTACACGCAGTCAGCAGTGTCGGAGAACACACTCTCCTGCCCTACATGCAGTCAGCAATGTCAGAGAGCACACTCTCCTGCCCTACATGCAGTCAGTAGTGTCGGAGACAGAACACACTCTCCTGCCCTACACGCAGTCAGCAGTGTCGGAGACAGAACACACTCTACTGCCCTACACGCAGTCAGCAGTGTCGGAGAACACACTCTCCTGCCCTACACGCAGTCAGCAATGTCGGAGAACACACTCTCCTGCCCTACATGCAGTCAGCAGTGTCGGAGAACAGAACACACTTTCCTGCCCTACACGCAGTCAGCAGTGTCGGAGAACACACTCTCCTGCCCTACACGCAGTCAGCAGTGTCGGAGAACACACTCTTCTGCTCTACACGCAGTCAGCAGTGTCGGAGAACAGAACACACTTTCCTGTCCTACATGCAGTCAGCAGTGCCGGAGAACACACTTTCCTGCCCTACACACAGTCAGCAGTGCCAGAAAACACACTCTCCTGCCCTTCACGCAGTCATCAGTGCCGGAGAACACACTCTCCTGCCCTACCCGCTGTCAGCAGTGTCGAAGAACACACTCTCCTTCCCTACATGCAGTCAGTAGTGTCGGAGAACACGCTCCCCTGCCCTACACGCACTCAGCAGGGTCGGGGAACACACTCTCCTGCCCTACACGCAGCCAACAGTGTCGGAGAACACACTTGCCTGCCCTACACGCAGCCAGCAGTGTCGGAGAACACACTCTCCTGCCCTACACGCAGTCAAAGTGTCGGAGAACACACTCTCCTGTCCTACATGAAGTCAACAGTGTCGGACAGCACACTCTCCTGCCCTACACGCAGTCGGAGAAAACACTCTCCTGCCCTACACGCAGTCAGCAATGTCGGAGAACACACTCTCATGCCATACACGCAGTCAAAGTGTCGGAGAACACACTCTCCTGTCCTACATGCAGTCAACATTGTTGGACAACACACTCTCCTGCTCTACACGCAGTCAGCAATGTCGGAGAACACACTCTCCTGCCCTACACGCAGTCAGCAGTGTCGGAGAACACACTCTCTTGCCCTACACGCAGTCAGCAGTGTCGGAGAACAGAACACACTTTCTTGTCCGACATGCAGGCAGCAGTGTCGGAGAACACACTCTCCTGCCCTACATGCAGTCAGCAATGTCAGAGAACACACTCTCCTGCCCTACATGCAGTCCGTAGTGTTGGAAAACACACGTTCCTGCCCTACACGCAGCCAGCAGTGTCGGAGAACACACACTCCTGCCCTATGCGCAGTCAGAAATGTCGGAGAACACACTCTCCTGCCCTACACGCTGTCAAAGTGTCGGAGAACACACTCCTGTCCTACATGCAGTCAACAGTGTCGGACAACACACTCTCCTGCCCTACACGCAGTCGGAGAACACACTCTCCTGCCCTACACGCAGTAGGAGAACACACTCTCCTGCCCTACACGCAGTCAGCAATGTCGGAGAACACACTCTCATGCCCTACACGCAGTCAAAGTGTCGGAGAACACACTCTCCTGTCCTACATGCAGTCAACAGTGTTGGACAACACACTCTCCTGCCCTACATGCAGTCAGCAATGTCGGAGAACACACTCTCCTGCCCTACACGCAGTCAGCAGTGTCGGAGAACACACTCTCTTGCCCTACACGCAGTCAGCAGTGTCGGAGAACAGAACACACTTTCCTGTCCTACATGCAGGCAGCAGTGTTGGAGAACACACTCTCCTGCCCTACATGCAGTCAGCAATGTCAGAGAACACACTCTCCTGCCCTACACGCAGTCATCAGTGCCGGAGAACAGAACACACTCTCCTGCCCTACACGCAGTCAGCAGTGTCGGAGAACACACTCTCCTGCCCTACATGCAGTCAGCAATGTCAGAGAACACACTCTCCTGCCCTACATGCAGTCAGTAGTGTCGGAGAACACACGTTCCTGCCCTACATGCAGCCAGCAGTGTCGGAGAACACACACTCCTGCCCTATGCGCAGTCAGCAGTGTCGGAGAACACACTCTGCTGCCCTACACGCTGTCAGCAGTGTCGGAGAACCCGCTCTCCTGCCCTACACGGAGTCAGCAGTGTCAGAGAACAGAACACACTCTCCTGCCCTACACGCAGTCAGCAGTGTCGGATAACACACTCCTGCTATATACGCAGTCAGCAGTGTCCGAAAACACACTCTCCTGCCCTACACGCAGTCAGAGAACACACTTTCCTGCCCTACACGCAGTCAGCATTGTCAGAGAACACACTCTCCTGCCCCCTCTACACACAGTCAGCAGTCTCAGAGAACACGCTCTCCTGCCCTACACGCAGTCAGCAGTGTCGGAGAACAGAACACACTCTCCTGCCCTACACGCAGTCAGCAGTATCGGATAACACACTTCCCTGCCCTACACGCAGTCAGCAGTGTCGGAGAACACACTCTCCTGCTCTACACGCAGTCAGCAGTTTTTGAGCACACACTCTCCTGTCCTACATGCAGTCAGCAGTGTCGGAGAACACCTTCTCCTGCCCTACACGCAGTCAGCAGTGTCGGAGAACACACTCTCCTGCCCTACACGCAGTCAACAGTGTCGGATAACACACTCTCCTGCCCTACACGCAGTCAGCAGTGTCGGAGAACAGAACACACTTTCCTGTCCTACACGCAGTCAGCAGTGTCGGAGAACACACTCTACTGCCCTACCCGCAGTAATCAGTGCCGTAGAACACACTCTCCTGCCCTACACGCAGTCAGCAGTGTTTGAGAACACACTCCCCTGTCCTACCTGCATTCAGCAGTGTCGGAGAACACATTATCCTGCCCTACACGCAGTCAGCAGTGTCGGAGAACACACTCTCCTGCCCTACGCGCAGTAAGCAGTGTCGGAGACAGAACACACTCTCCTGCCCTACACGCAGTCAGCAGTGTCGGAGACAGAACACACCCTACTGCCCTACACGCAGTCAGCAGTGTCGGAGAACACACTCTCCTGCCCTACACGCAGTCAGCAATGTCGGAGAACACACTCTCCTGCCCTACATGCAGTCAGCAGTGTCGGAGAACAGAACACACTTTCCTGCCTTACACGCAGTCAGCAGTGTCGGAGAATACACTCTCCTGCCCTACACGCAGTCAGCAGTGTCGGAGAACACACTCTTCTGCTCTACACGCAGTCAGCAGTGTCGGAGAACAGAACACACTTTCCTGTCCTACATGCAGTCAGCAGTGCCGGAGAACACACTTTCCTGCCCTACACACAGTCAGCAGTGCCAGAGAACACACTCTCCTGCCCTTCACGCAGTCATCAGTACCGGAGAACACACTCTCCTGCCCTACCCGCTATCAGCAGTGTCGAAGAACACACTCTCCTTCCCTACATGCAGTCAGTAGTGTCGGAGAACACGCTCTCCTGCCCTACACGCAGTCAGCAAGGTCGGGGAACACACTCTCTTGCCCTACACACAGCCAACAGTGTCGGAGAACACACTTGCCTGTTCTACACGCAGCCAGCAGTGTCGGAGAACACACTCTCCTGCCCTATACGCAGATAGCAGTGTCGGAGAACACACTCTGCTGAGTTATGCGCAGTCAGCAGTGTCGGAAAACACACTCTGCTGCCCTACACGCAGTCAGCAGTGTCGGAGAACACACTTGCCTGCCCTACACGCAGCCAGCAGTGTCGGAGAATCCGCTCTCCTGCCCTACACGGAGTCAACAGTGTCGGAGAACACACTTGCCTGCCCTACACGCAGCCAGCAGTGTCGGAGAACACACTCTCCTGCCCTATACGCAGTCAGCAGTGTCGGAGAACACACTCTGCTGCCCTATGCGCAGTCAGCAGTGTCGGAGAACGCACTCTGCTGCCCTATACGCAGTCAGCAGTGTCGGAGAACACACTCTCCTGCCCTACATGCAGTCAGCAGTGTCGGAGAACAGAACACACTTTCCTACCCTACACGCAGTCGGAGAACACACTCTCCTGCCCTAAACGCAGTCAGCAGTGTCGGAGAACACACTCTCCTGCCCTACATGCAGTCAGCAGTGTCGGAGAACACACTTTCCTGCCCTACATGCAGTCAGCAGTGTCGGAGAACACACTCTCCTGCCCTACACGCAGTCAGCAATGTCGGATAACACACTCTCCTGCCCTACACGAAGTCAACAGTGTCGGAGAACACACTCTCCTGTCCTACATGTAGTCAGCAGTGTCGGAAAACACACTCTCCTGCCCTACACGCAGTCGGAGAACACACTCTCCTGCCCTACACGCAGTCAAAGTGTCGGAGAACACACTCTCCTGTCCTACATGCAGTCAACAGTGTGGGCAACACATTCTCCTGCCCTACACGCAGTCGGAGAACACACTCTCCTGCCCTACACGCAGCCGGAGAACACACTCACCTGCCCTACACGCAATCAGCAATGTCGGAGAACACACTCTCATGCCCTACACGCAGTCAAAGTGTCGGAGAACACACTCCCCTGTCCTACATGCAGTCAACAGTGTTGGACAACACACTCTCCTGCCCTACACGCAGTCAGCAATGTCGGAGAACACACTCTCCTGCCCTACACGCAGTCAGCAGTGTCGGAGAACACACTCTCTTGCTCTACACGCAGTCAGCAGTGTCGGAGAACAGAACACACTTTCCTGTCCTACATGCAGGCAGCAGTGTCGGAGAACACTCTCTCCTGCTCTTCACGCAGTCAGCAGTGTCGGAGAACACACTCTCTTGCCCTATAAGCAGTCAGCAGTGTCGGAGAACACACTCTGCTGCCCTACACACAGGCAAAGTGTCGGAGAACACACTCTCCTGTCCTACATGCAGTCAACAGTGTCGGACAGCACACTCTCCTGCCCTACACGCAGTCGGAGAACACACTCTCCTGCCCTACACGCAGTAAGCAATGTCGGAGAACACACTCTCATGCCCTACACGCAGTAAAAGTGTCGGAGAACACACTCTCCTGTCCTACATGCAGTCAACAGTGTTGGACAACACACTCTCCTGCTCTACACGCAGTCAGCAATGTCGGAGAACACACTCTCCTGCTCTTCACCCAGTCAGCAGTGTCGGAGAACACACTCTCTTGCTCTACATGCAGTCAGCAATGTCAGAGAGCACACTCTCCTGCCCTACATGCAGTCTGTAGTGTTGGAGAACACACGTTCCTGCCCTACACGCAGCCAGCAGTGTCGGAGAACACACTCTCCTGCCCTACAAGCAGTCAGCAGTGTCGGAGAACACACTCTGCTGCCCTACACGCAGTCAGCAGTGTCGGAGAACACACTCTCATGCCCTACACGCAGTCAAAGTGTCGGAGAACACACTCCCCTGTCCTACATGCAGTCAACAGTGTTGGACAACACACTCTCCTGCCCTACACGCAGTCAGCAATGTCGGAGAACACACTCTCCTGCCCTACACGCAGTCAGCAGTGTCGGAGAACACACTCTCTTGCCCTACACGCAGTCAGCAGTGTCGGAGAACAGAACACACTTTCCTGTCCTACATGCAGGCAGCAGTGTCGGAGAACACACTCTCCTGCCCTACACGCAGTCAGCAATGTCAGAGAGCACACTCTCCTGCCCTACATGCAGTCTGTAGTGTCGGAGAACACACGTTCCTGCCCTACACGCAGCCAGCAGTGTCGGAGAACACACTCTCCTGCCCTATAAGCAGTCAGCAGTGTCGGAGAACACACTCTCCTGCCTTACATGCCGTCAGCAGTGTCGGAGAACACATTCTCCTGCCCTACACGCAGTCAGCAATGTCGGATAACACGCTCTCCTGACCTACACGCAGTCAACAGTGTCGGAGAACACACTCTCCTGTCCTACATGCAGTCAGCAGTGTCGGAGAACACACTCTCCTGCCCTACACGCAGTCGGAGAACACACTCTCCTGCCCTACACACAGTCAATGTGTCGGAGAACACACTCTCCTGTCCTACATGCAGTCAACAGTGTCGGACAGCACACTCTCCTGCCCTACACGCAGTCGGAGAACACACTCTCCTTCCCTACACGCAGTCAGCAATGTCGGAGAACACACTCTCATGCCCTACACGCAGTAAAAGTGTCGGAGAACACACTCTCCTGTCCTACATGCAGTCAACAGTGTTGGACAACACACTCTCCTGCTCTACACGCAGTCAGCAATGTCTGAGAACACACTCTCCTGCCCTACACGCAGTCAGCAGTGTCGGAGAACACACTCTCTTGCCCTACACGCATTCAGCAGTGTCGGAGAACAGAACACACATTCCTGTCCTACATGCAGGCAGCAGTGTCGGAGAACACACTCTCCTGCCCTACACGCAGTCAGCAGTGTCGGAGAACACACTCTCCTGCCCTACATGCAGTCAGCAATGTCAGAGAGCACACTCGCCTGCCCTACATGCAGTCAGTAGTGTCGGAGAACACACGTTCCTGCCCTACACGCAGCCAGCAGTGTCGGAGAACACACACTCCTGCCCTATGCGCAGTCAGCAGTGTCGGGGAACACATTATCATGCCCTACACGCAGTCAAAGTGTCGGAGAACACACTCTCCTGTCCTACATGCAGTCAACAGTGTTGGACAACACACTCTCCTGCCCTACACGCAGTCAGCAATGTCGGAGAACACACTCTCCTGCCCTACACCCAGTCAGCAGTGTCGGAGAACAGAACACACTCTCCTGCCCTACACGCAGTCAGCAGTGTCGGAGAACACACTCTCCTGCCCTACATGCAGTCAGCAATGTCAGAGAACACACTCTCCTGCCCTACATGCAGTCAGTAGTGTCGGAGAACACACGTTCCTGCCCTACATGCAGCCAGCAGTGTCGGAGAACACACACTCCTGCCCTATGCGCAGTCAGCAGTGTCGGAGAACACACTCTGCTGCCCTACACGCTGTCAGCAGTGTCGGAGAACCAGCTCTCCTTCCCTACACGGAGTCAGCAGTGTCAGAGAACAGAACACACTCTCCTGCCCTACACGCAGTCAGCAGTGTCGGATAACACACTCCTGCTATATACGCAGTCAGCAGTGTCCGAAAACACACTCTCCTGCCCTACACGCAGTCAGAGAACACACTCTCCTGCCCTACACGCAGTCAGCATTGTCAGAGAACACACTCTCCTGTCCCCTCTACACACAGTCAGCAGTGTCAGAGAACACGCTCTCCTGCCCTACACGCAGTCAGCAGTGTTGGAGAACAGAACACACTCTCCTGCCCTACACGCAGTCAGCAGTATCGGATAACACACTTCCCTGCCATACACGCAGTCAGCAGTGTCGGAGAACACACTCTCCTGCTCTACACGCAGTCAGCAGTTTTTGAGAACACACTCTCCTGTCCTACATGCAGTCAGCAGTGTCGGAGAACACATTCTCCTGCCCTACACGCAGTCAGCAGTGTCGGAGAACACACTCTCCTGCCCTACACGCAGTCAACAGTGTCGGATAACACACTCTCCTGCCCTACACGCAGTCAGCAGTGTCGGAGAACAGAACACACTTTCCTGTCCTACACGCAGTCAGCAGTGTCGGAGAACACACTCTACTGCCATACACGCAGTCATCAGTGCCGTAGAACACACTCTCCTGCCCTACACGCAGTCAGCAGTGTTTGAGAACACACTCCCCTGCCCTACCTGCATTCAGCAGTGTCGGAGAACACATTATCCTGCCCTACACGCAGTCAGCAGTGTCGGAGAACACACCCTCCTGCCCTACGCGCAGTAAGCAGTGTCGGAGACAGAACACACTCTCCTGCCCTACACGCAGTCAGCAGTGTCAGAGACAGAACACACTCTACTGCCCTACACGCAGTCAGCAGTGTCGGAGAACACACTCTCCTGCCCTACACGCAGTCAGCAATGTCGGAGAACACACTCTCCTGCCCTACATGCAGTCAGCAGTGTCGGAGAACAGAACACACTTTCCTGCCTTACACGCAGTCAGCAGTGTCGGAGAACACACTCTCCTGCCCTACACGCAGTCAGCAGTGTCGGAGAACACACTCTTCTGCTCTACACGCAGTCAGCAGTGTCGGAGAACAGAACACACTTTCCTGTCCTACATGCAGTCAGCAGTGCCGGAGAACACACTTTCCTGCCCTACACACAGTCAGCAGTGCCAGAGAACACACTCTCCTGCCCTTCACGCAGTCATCAGTGCCGGAGAACACACTCTCCTGCCCTACCCGCTATCAGCAGTGTCGAAGAACACACTCTCCTTCCCTACATGCAGTCAGTAGTGTCGGAGAACACGCTCTCCTGCCCTACACGCAGTCAGCAGGGTCGGGGAACACACTCTCCTGCCCTACACGCAGCCAACAGTGTCGGAGAACACACTTGCCTGTTCTACACGCAGCCAGCAGTGTCGGAGAACACACTCTCCTGCCCTATACGCAGATAGCAGTGTCGGAGAACACACTCTGCTGCCTTATGCGCAGTCAGCAGTGTCGGAAAACACACTCTGCTGCCCTACACGCAGTCAGCAGTGTCGGAGAACACACTTGCCTGCCCTACACGCAGCCAGCAGTGTCGGAGAACCCGCTCTCCTGCCCTACACGGAGTCAACAGTGTCGGAGAACACACTTGCCTGCCCTACACGCAGCCAGCAGTGTCGGAGAACACACTCTCCTGCCCTATACGCAGTCAGCAGTGTCGGAGAACACACTCTGCTGCCCTATGCGCAGTCAGCAGTGTCGGAGAACGCACTCTGCTGCCCTATACGCAGTCAGCAGTGTCGGAGAACACACTCTCCTGCCCTACATGCAGTCAGGAGTGTCGGAGAACAGAACACACTTTCCTACCCTACACGCAGTCGGAGAACACACTCTCCTGCCCTAAACGCAGTCAGCAGTGTCGGAGAACACACTCTCCTGCCCTACATGCAGTCAGCAGTGTCGGAGAACACACTCTCCTGCCCTACATGCAGTCAGCAGTGTCGGAGAACACACTCTCCTGCCCTACACGCAGTCAGCAATGTCGGATAACACACTCTCCTGCCCTACACGCAGTCAACAGTGTCGGAGAACACACTCTCCTGTCCTACATGTAGTCAGCAGTGTCGGAAAACACACTCTCCTGCCCTACACGCAGTCGGAGAACACACTCTCCTGCCCTACACGCAGTCAGCAGTGTCGGAGAACAGAACACACTCTCCTGTCCTACATGCAGTCAACAGTGTGGGCAACACATTCTCCTGCCCTACACGCAGTCGGAGAACACACTCTCCTGCCCTACACGCAGCCGGAGAACACACTCTCCTGCCCTACACGCAGTCAGCAATGTCGGAGAACACACTCTCATGCCCTACACGCAGTCAAAGTGTCGGAGAACACACTCCCCTGTCCTACATGCAGTCAACAGTGTTGGACAACACACTCTCCTGCCCTACACGCAGTCAGCAATGTCGGAGAACACACTCTCCTGCCCTACACGCAGTCAGCAGTGTCGGAGAACACACTCTCTTGCCCTACACGCAGTCAGCAGTGTCGGAGAACAGAACACACTTTCCTGTCCTACATGCAGGCAGCAGTGTCGGAGAACACACTCTCCTGCCCTACACGCAGTCAGCAATGTCAGAGAGCACACTCTCCTGCCCTACATGCAGTCTGTAGTGTCGGAGAACACACGTTCCTGCCCTACACGCAGCCAGCAGTGTCGGAGAACACACTCTCCTGCCCTATAAGCAGTCAGCAGTGTCGGAGAACACACTCTGCTGCCCTACACGCAGTCAGCAGTGTCGGAGAACCCGATCTCCTGCCCTACACGGAGTTAGCAGTGTCGGAGAACAGAACACACTCTGTTGCTCTACACGCAGTGAGCAGTGTCAGATAACATACTCTCCGGCTCTAAATGCAGTCAGCAGTGTCCGAAAACACACTCTCCTGCCCTACACGAAGTCAGCAGTGTCGGAGAATACACTTTCCTGCCCTACACGCAGTCAGCAATGTCGGAGAACACACTCTCCTGCCCTACACGCAGTCAGCAATGTCGAAGAACACACTCTCCTGCCATACACGCAGTCAAAGTGTCGGAGAACACACTCTCCTGTCCTACATGCAGTCAACAGTGTCGGACAACACACTCTCCTGCCCTACACGCTGCCGGAGAACACACTCTCCTGCCCTACACGCAGTCGGAGAACACACTCTCCTGCCCTACACGCAGTCAGTAATTTCGGAGAACGCACTCTCCTGCCCTACACGCAGTCAAAGTGTCGGAGAACACACTCTCCTGTCCTACATGCAGTCAAAAGTGTTGGACAACATACTCTCCTGCCCTGCACACAGTCAGCAGTGTCGAAGAACACACTCTCCTTCCCTACATGTAGTCAGTAGTGTCGGAGAACACACTCTCCTGCCCTACACGCAGTCAGCAGGGTCGGGGAACACATTCTCCTGCCCTATACACAGTCAACAGTGTCGGAGAACACACTTTCCTGCCCTACACGCAGCCAGCAGTGTCGGAGAACACACTCTCCTGCCCTATACGCAGTGAGCAGTGTCGGAGAACACACTCTGCTGCCATACACCCAGTCAGCAGTGTCAGAGAACCCGCTCTCCTGCCCTACACGGAGTCAGCAGTGTCGGAGAACAGAACACACTCTCCTGCCCTACATGCAGTCAGCAGTGTCGGAGAACCGAACACACTTTCCTGCCCTACACGCAGTCGGAGAACACACTCTCCTGCCCTACACGCAGTCAGCAGTGTCGGAGAACACACTCTCCTGCCCTACATGCAGTCAGCAGTGTCGGAGAACACACTCTCCTGCCCTACATGCTGTCAGCAGTGTCGGAGAACACACTCTCCTGCCCTACATGCAGTCAGCAGTGTCGGAGAACACACTCTCCTGCCCTACATGCTGTCAGCAGTGTCGGAGAACACATTCTCCTGCCCTACACGCAGTCAGCAATGTCGGATAACACGCTCTCCTGGCCTACACGCAGTCAACAGTGTCGGAGAACACACTCTCCTGCCCTACACGCAGTCGGAGAACACACTCTCCTGCCCTACACACAGTCAAAGTGTCGGAGAACACACTCTCCTGTCCTACATGCAGTCAACAGTGTCGGACAGCACACTCTCCTGCCCTACACGCAGTCGGAGAACACACTCTCCTGCCCTACACGCAGTCAGCAGTGTCGGAGAACACACTCTCCTGCCCTACATGCAGTCAGCAGTGTCGGAGAACACACTCTCCTGCCCTACATGCAGTCAGCAGTGTCGGAGAACACATTCTCCTGCCCTACACGCAGTCAGCAATGTCGGATAACACACTCTCCTGCCCTACACGCAGTCAACAGTGTCGGAGAACACACTCTCCTGTCCTACATGTAGTCAGCAGTGTCGGAAAACACACTCTCCTGCCCTACACGCAGTCGGAGAACACACTCTCCTGCCCTACACGCAGTCAGCAGTGTCGGAGAACAGAACACACTCTCCTGTCCTACATGCAGTCAACAGTGTGGGCAACACATTCTCCTGCCCTACACGCAGTCGGAGAACACACTCTCCTGCCCTACACGCAGCCCGAGAACACACTCTCCTGCCCTACACGCAGTCAGCAATGTCGGAGAACACACTCTCATGCCCTACACGCAGTCAAAGTGTCGGAGAACACACTCCCCTGTCCTACATGCAGTCAACAGTGTTGGACAACACACTCTCCTGCCCTACACGCAGTCAGCAATGTCGGAGAACACACTCTCCTGCCCTACACGCAGTCAGCAGTGTCGGAGAACACACTCTCTTGCCCTACACGCAGTCAGCAGTGTCGGAGAACAGAACACACTTTCCTGTCCTACATGCAGGCAGCAGTGTCGGAGAACACACTCTCCTGCCCTACACGCAGTCAGCAATGTCAGAGAGCACACTCTCCTGCCCTACATGCAGTCTGTAGTGTCGGAGAACACACGTTCCTGCCCTACACGCAGCCAGCAGTGTCGGAGAACACACTCTCCTGCCCTATAAGCAGTCAGCAGTGTCGGAGAACACACTCTGCTGCCCTACACGCAGTCAGCAGTGTCGGAGAACCCGATCTCCTGCCCTACACGGAGTTAGCAGTGTCGGAGAACAGAACACACTCTGTTGCTCTACACGCAGTGAGCAGTGTCGGATAACATACTCTCCGGCTCTAAATGCAGTCAGCAGTGTCCGAAAACACACTCTCCTGCCCTACACGAAGTCAGCAGTGTCGGAGAATACACTTTCCTGCCCTACACGCAGTCAGCAATGTCGGAGAACACACTCTCCTGCCCTACACGCAGTCAGCAATGTCGAAGAACACACTCTCCTGCCATACACGCAGTCAAAGTGTCGGAGAATACACTCTCCTGTCCTACATGCAGTCAACAGTGTCGGACACCACACTCTCCTGCCCTACACGCTGCCGGAGAACACACTCTCCTGCCCTACACGCAGTCGGAGAACACACTCTCCTGCCCTACACGCAGTCAGTAATTTCGGAGAACGCACTCTCCTGCCCTACACGCAGTCAAAGTGTCGGAGAACACACTCTCCTGTCCTACATGCAGTCAACAGTGTTGGACAACATACTCTCCTGCCCTGCACACAGTCAGCAGTGTCGAAGAACACACTCTCCTTCCCTACATGTAGTCAGTAGTGTCGGAGAACACACTCTCCTGCCCTACACGCAGTCAGCAGGGTCGGGGAACACATTCTCCTGCCCTATACACAGTCAACAGTGTCGGAGAACACACTTTCCTGCCCTACACGCAGCCAGCAGTGTCGGAGAACACACTCTCCTGCCCTATACGCAGTGAGCAATGTCGGAGAACACACTCTGCTGCCATACACCCAGTCAGCAGTGTCAGAGAACCCGCTCTCCAGCCCTACACGGAGTCAGCAGTGTCGGAGAACAGAACACACTCTCCTGCCCTACATGCAGTCAGCAGTGTCGGAGAACCGAACACACTTTCCTGCAGTCGGAGAACGCAGTCGGAGAACACACTCTCCTGCCCTACACGCAGTCAGCAGTGTCGGAGAACACACTCTCCTGCCCTACATGCAGTCAGCAGTGTCGGAGAACACACTCTCCTGCCCTACATGCTGTCAGCAGTGTCGGAGAACACATTCTCCTGCCCTACACGCAGTCAGCAATGTCGGATAACACGCTCTCCTGACCTACACGCAGTCAACAGTGTCGGAGAACACACTCTCCTGTCCTACATGCAGTCAGCAGTGTCGGAGAACACACTCTCCTGCCCTACACGCAGTCGGAGAACACACTCTCCTGCCCTACACACAGTCAAAGTGTCGGAGAACACACTCTCCTGTCCTACATGCAGTCAACAGTGTCGGACAGCACACTCTCCTGCCCTACACGCAGTCGGAGAACACACTCTCCTGCCCTACACGCAGTCAGCAATGTCGGAGAACACACTCTCATGCCCTACACGCAGTAAAAGTGTCGGAGAACACACTCTCCTGTCCTACATGCAGTCAACAGTGTTGGACAACACACTCTCCTGCTCTACACGCAGTCAGCAATGTCGGAGAACACACTCTCCTGCCCTACACGCAGTCAGCAGTGTCGGAGAACACACTCTCTTGCCCTACACGCAGTCAGCAGTGTCGGAGAACAGAACACACATTCCTGTCCTACATGCAGGCAGCAGTGTCGGAGAACACACTCTCCTGCCCTACATGCAGTCAGCAGTGTCGGAGAACACACTCTCCTGCCCTACATGCAGTCAGCAATGTCAGAGAGCACACTCTCCTGCCCTACATGCAGTCAGTAGTGTCGGAGAACACACGTTCCTGCCCTACACGCAGCCAGCAGTGTCGGAGAACACACACTCCTGCCCTATGCGCAGTCAGCAGTGTCGGGGAACACATTCTCATGCCCTACACGCAGTCAAAGCGTCGGAGAACACACTCTCCTGTCCTACATGCAGTCAACAGTGTTGGACAACACACTCTCCTGCCCTACACGCAGTCAGCAATGTCGGAGAACACACTCTCCTGCCCTACACCCAGTCAGCAGTGTCGGAGAACTCGCTCTCCTGCCCCACACGGAGTCAGCAGTGTCGGAGAACAGAACACACTCTCTTGCCCTACACGCAGAAAGCAGTGTCGGATAACACACTTCCCTGCCCTACACGCAGTCAGCAGTGTCGGAGAACACACTCTCCTGCCCTACACGCAGTCAACAGTGTCGGAGAACACACTCTCCTGCCATACACGCAGTCAGCAGTGACGGAGAACACACTCTCCTGCCCTACACGCCGTCAGCAGTGTCGGAGAACATAACACACTTTCCTGTCCTACATTTAGTCAGCAGTGTCGGAGAACACACTTTCCTGCCCTACACGCAGTCAGGAGTGCCAGAGAACACACTCTCCTGCCCTACACGCCGTCAACAGTGCCGGAGAACACACTCTCCTGCCCTACCCGCTGTCAGCAGTGTCGAAGAACACACTCTCCTTCCCTACATGCAGTCAGTAGAGTCGGAGAACACACTCTTCTGCCCTACACGCAGTCTGCAGGGTCGGGGAACACACTCTCCTGCCCTACACGCAGTCAACAGTGTTGGAGAACACACTTTCCTGCCCTACACGCAGCCAGCAGTGTCGGAGAACACACTCTCCGGCCCTATACGCAGTCAGCAGTGTCGGAGAACACACTCTGCTGCCATACACGCAGTCAGCAGTGTCGGAGAACCCGCTCTCCTGCCCTACACGGAGTCAGCAGTGTCGGAGAACAGAACACACTCTCCTGCCCTACATGCAGTCAGCAGTGTCGGAGAACAGAACACACTTTCCTGCCCTACACGCAGTCGGAGAACACACTCTCCTGCCCTACACGCAGTCAGCAGTGTCGGAGAACACACTCTCCTGCCCTACATGCAGTCAGCAGGGTCGGAGAACACACTCTCCTACCCTACATGCAGTCAGCAGTGTCGGAGAACACACTCTCCTGCCCTACACGCAGTCAGCAATGTCGGATAACACACTCTCCTGCCCTACACGCAGTCAACAGTGTCGGAGAACACACTCTCCTGTCCTACATGCAGTCAGCAGTGTCGGAGAACACACTCTCCTGCCCTATACACAGTCGGAGAACACACTCTCCTGCCCTACACGCATTCAGCAATGTCAGAGAACACGCTCTCCTGCCCTACACGCAGTCAAAGTGTCGGGAACACACTCTCCTGTCCTAAATGCAGTCAACAGTGTGGGACAACACACTCTCCTGCCCTACACGCAGTCGGAGAACACACTCTCCTGCCCTACACGCAGTCAGCAATGTCGGAGAACACACTCTCCTGCCCTACACGCAGTCAACAGTGTAGGAGAACACACTCTCCTGCCCTACACGTAGTCGGCAGTGTCGGAGAACACACTTTCCTGCCCTACACACAGCCAGCAGTGTCGGAGAACACACTCTCCTGCCCTATACGCGGTCAGCAGTGTCGGAGAACCCGCTCTCCTGCCCTACACGCAGTCAGCAGTGTCGGAGAACCCGCTCTCCTGCCCTGCACGCAGTCAGCATTGTCGGAGAACAGAACACACTCTCCTGCCCTACACGCAGTCAGCAGTGTCGGATAACACACTCTCCTGCCCTATACGCAGTCAGCAGTGTCCGAAAACACACTCTCCTGCCCTACACGCAGTCGGAGAACACACTCTCCTGCCCTACACTCAGTCAGCAGTGTCAGAGAACACACTCTCCTGCCCTACACGCAGTCAGCAGTGTCGGAGAACCCGCTCTCCTGCCCTACACGCAGTCAGCAGTGTCGGAGAACACACTTTCCCGCCCTACACGCAGTAAGCAGTGTTGGAGAACATACTCTCCTGCCCTACAGGCAGTCAGCAGTGTCGGAGAACACACTCTCCTGCCCTACACGCAGTCAGCAGTGTCGGAGAGCAGAGCACACTTTCCTATCCTACATGCAGTCAGCAGTGTCGGAGAACACACTTTCCTGCCCTACACGCAGTCATCAGTGCCGGAGAACACACTCTCCTGCCCTACACGCAGTCAGCAGTGTCGGAGAACACACTCTCCTGCCCTACACGCAGTCAGCAGTGTCGGAGAACACGCTCTCCTGCCCTACACGCAGTCAGCAGTGTCGGAGAACACACTCTCCTGCCCTACACGCAGTCAGCAATGTAGGAGAACACACTCTCCTGCCCTATACGCAGTCAGCAGTGTAGGAGAACACACTCTCCTGCCCTACATACAGTCAGCAGTGTCGGAGAACACACTCTCCTTCCCTACACGCAGTCAGCAGTGTCGGAGAACAGAACACACTTTCCTGCCCTACACGCAGTCGGATAACACACTCTCCTGCCCTACATGCAGTCAGCAGTGTCGGAGAGCACACTCTCCTGCCCTACACGCAGTCAGCAGTGTCGGAGAACACACTCTCCTGTCCTACATGCAGTCAGCAGTGTTGGAGAACACACTTTCCTGCCCTACACGCAGTCAGCAGTGTCGGAGAACACACTCTCCTGCCCTACACGCAGTCAGCAGTGTCGGAGACAGAACACACTCCCCTTCCCAACACGCAGTCAGCAGTGTCGGAGACAGAACACACTCTACTGCCCTACACGCAGTCAGCAGTGTCGGAGAACACACACTTCTGCCCTACACGCAGTCAGCAATGTCGGAGAAAACACTCTCCTGCCCTACATGCAGTCAGCAGTGTCGGAGAACAGCACACTCTCCCGCCCTACACGCAGTCAGCAGTGCCAGAGAACACACTCTCCTGCCCTACACGCAGTCAACAGTGCCGGAGAACACACTCTGCTGCCCTACCCGCTGTCAGCAGTGTCGAAGAACAAACTCTCCTTCCCTACATGCAGTCAGTAGTGTCGGAGAACACACTCTCCTGCCCTACACGCAGTCAGCAGTGTCGGAGAGCACACTCTCCTGCCCTACACGCAGTCAGCAGTGTCGGAGAACACACTCTCCTGTCCTACATGCAGTCAGCAGTGTTGGAGAACACACTTTCCTGCCCTACACGCAGTCAGCAATGTCGGAGAACACACTCTCATGCCCTACACGCAGTAAAAGTGTCGGAGAACACACTCTCCTGTCCTACATGCAGTCAACAGTGTTGGACAACACACTCTCCTGCTCTACACGCAGTCAGCAATGTCGGAGAACACACTCTCCTGCCCTACACGCAGTCAGCAGTGTCGGAGAACACACTCTCTTGCCCTACACGCAGTCAGCAGTGTCGGAGAACAGAACACACATTCCTGTCCTACATGCAGGCAGCAGTGTCGGAGAACACACTCTCCTGCCCTACATGCAGTCAGCAGTGTCGGAGAACACACTCTCCTGCCCTACACGCAGTCGGAGAACACACTCTCCTGCCCTACACTCAGTCAGCAGTGTCAGAGAACACACTCTCCTGCCCTACACGCAGTCAGCAGTGTCGGAGAACCCGCTCTCCTGCCCTACACGCAGTCAGCAGTGTCGGAGAACACACTTTCCCGCCCTACACGCAGTCAGCAGTGTTGGAGAACATACTCTCCTGCCCTACAGGCAGTCAGCAGTGTCGGAGAACACACTCTCCTGCCCTACACGCAGTCAGCAGTGTCGGAGAGCAGAGCACACTTTCCTATCCTACATGCAGTCAGCAGTGTCGGAGAACACACTTTCCTGCCCTACACGCAGTCATCAGTGCCGGAGAACACACTCTCCTGCCCTACACGCAGTCAGCAGTGTCGGAGAACACACTCTCCTGCCCTACACGCAGTCAGCAGTGTCGGAGAACACGCTCTCCTGCCCTACACGCAGTCAGCAGTGTCGGAGAACACACTCTCCTGCCCTACACGCAGTCAGCAATGTAGGAGAACACACTCTCCTGCCCTATACGCAGTCAGCAGTGTAGGAGAACACACTCTCCTGCCCTACATACAGTCAGCAGTGTCGGAGAACACACTCTCCTGCCCTACACGCAGTCAGCAATGTAGGAGAACACACTCTCCTGCCCTACACGCAGTCAGCAGTGTCGGAGAACAGAACACACTTTCCTGCCCTACACGCAGTCGGATAACACACTCTCCTGCCCTACATGCAGTCAGCAGTGTCGGAGAGCACACTCTCCTGCCCTACACGCAGTCAGCAGTGTCGGAGAACACACTCTCCTGTCCTACATGCAGTCAGCAGTGTTGGAGAACACACTTTCCTGCCCTACACGCAGTCAGCAGTGTCGGAGAACACACTCTCCTGCCCTACACGCAGTCAGCAGTGTCGGAGACAGAACACACTCCCCTTCCCAACACGCAGTCAGCAGTGTCGGAGACAGAACACACTCTACTGCCCTACACGCAGTCAGCAGTGTCGGAGAACACACACTTCTGCCCTACACGCAGTCAGCAATGTCGGAGAAAACACTCTCCTGCCCTACATGCAGTCAGCAGTGTCGGAGAACAGCACACTCTCCCGCCCTACACGCAGTCAGCAGTGCCAGAGAACACACTCTCCTGCCCTACACGCAGTCATCAGTGCCGGAGAACACACTCTGCTGCCCTACCCGCTGTCAGCAGTGTCGAAGAACAAACTCTCCTTCCCTACATGCAGTCAGTAGTGTCGGAGAACACACTCTCCTGCCCTACACGCAGTCAGCAGTGTCGGAGAGCACACTCTCCTGCCCTACACGCAGTCAGCAGTGTCGGAGAACACACTCTCCTGTCCTACATGCAGTCAGCAGTGTTGGAGAACACACTTTCCTGCCCTACACGCAGTCAGCAATGTCGGAGAACACACTCTCATGCCCTACACGCAGTAAAAGTGTCGGAGAACACACTCTCCTGTCCTACATGCAGTCAACAGTGTTGGACAACACACTCTCCTGCTCTACACGCAGTCAGCAATGTCGGAGAACACACTCTCCTGCCCTACACGCAGTCAGCAGTGTCGGAGAACACACTCTCTTGCCCTACACGCAGTCAGCAGTGTCGGAGAACAGAACACACATTCCTGTCCTACATGCAGGCAGCAGTGTCGGAGAACACACTCTCCTGCCCTACATGCAGTCAGCAGTGTCGGAGAACACACTCTCCTGCCCTACATGCAGTCAGCAATGTCAGAGAGCACACTCTCCTGCCCTACATGCAGTCAGTAGTGTCGGAGAACACACGTTCCTGCCCTACACGCAGCCAGCAGTGTCGGAGAACACACACTCCTGCCCTATGCGCAGTCAGCAGTGTCGGGGAACACATTCTCATGCCCTACACGCAGTCAAAGCGTCGGAGAACACACTCTCCTGTCCTACATGCAGTCAACAGTGTTGGACAACACACTCTCCTGCCCTACACGCAGTCAGCAATGTCGGAGAACACACTCTCCTGCCCTACACCCAGTCAGCAGTGTCGGAGAACTCGCTCTCCTGCCCCACACGGAGTCAGCAGTGTCGGAGAACAGAACACACTCTCTTGCCCTACACGCAGAAAGCAGTGTCGGATAACACACTTCCCTGCCCTACACGCAGTCAGCAGTGTCGGAGAACACACTCTCCTGCCCTACACGCAGTCAACAGTGTCGGAGAACACACTCTCCTGCCATACACGCAGTCAGCAGTGACGGAGAACACACTCTCCTGCCCTACACGCCGTCAGCAGTGTCGGAGAACATAACACACTTTCCTGTCCTACATTTAGTCAGCAGTGTCGGAGAACACACTTTCCTGCCCTACACGCAGTCAGGAGTGCCAGAGAACACACTCTCCTGCCCTACACGCCGTCAACAGTGCCGGAGAACACACTCTCCTGCCCTACCCGCTGTCAGCAGTGTCGAAGAACACACTCTCCTTCCCTACATGCAGTCAGTAGTGTCGGAGAACACACTCTTCTGCCCTACACGCAGTCTGCAGGGTCGGGGAACACACTCTCCTGCCCTACACGCAGTCAACAGTGTTGGAGAACACACTTTCCTGCCCTACACGCAGCCAGCAGTGTCGGAGAACACACTCTCCGGCCCTATACGCAGTCAGCAGTGTCGGAGAACACACTCTGCTGCCATACACGCAGTCAGCAGTGTCGGAGAACCCGCTCTCCTGCCCTACACGGAGTCAGCAGTGTCGGAGAACAGAACACACTCTCCTGCCCTACATGCAGTCAGCAGTGTCGGAGAACAGAACACACTTTCCTGCCCTACACGCAGTCGGAGAACACACTCTCCTGCCCTACACGCAGTCAGCAGTGTCGGAGAACACACTCTCCTGCCCTACATGCAGTCAGCAGGGTCGGAGAACACACTCTCCTACCCTACATGCAGTCAGCAGTGTCGGAGAACACACTCTCCTGCCCTACACACAGTCAGCAATGTCGGATAACACACTCTCCTGCCCTACACGCAGTCAACAGTGTCGGAGAACACACTCTCCTGTCCTACATGCAGTCAGCAGTGTCGGAGAACACACTCTCCTGCCCTATACACAGTCGGAGAACACACTCTCCTGCCCTACACGCATTCAGCAATGTCAGAGAACACGCTCTCCTGCCCTACACGCAGTCAAAGTGTCGGGAACACACTCTCCTGTCCTAAATGCAGTCAACAGTGTGGGACAACACACTCTCCTGCCCTACACGCAGTCGGAGAACACACTCTCCTGCCCTACACGCAGTCAGCAATGTCGGAGAACACACTCTCCTGCCCTACACGCAGTCAACAGTGTAGGAGAACACACTCTCCTGCCCTACACGTAGTCGGCAGTGTCGGAGAACACACTTTCCTGCCCTACACACAGCCAGCAGTGTCGGAGAACACACTCTCCTGCCCTATACGCGGTCAGCAGTGTCGGAGAACCCGCTCTCCTGCCCTACACGCAGTCAGCAGTGTCGGAGAACCCGCTCTCCTGCCCTGCACGCAGTCAGCATTGTCGGAGAACAGAACACACTCTCCTGCCCTACACGCAGTCAGCAGTGTCGGATAACACACTCTCCTGCCCTATACGCAGTCAGCAGTGTCCGAAAACACACTCTCCTGCCCTACACGCAGTCGGAGAACACACTCTCCTGCCCTACACTCAGTCAGCAGTGTCAGAGAACACACTCTCCTGCCCTACACGCAGTCAGCAGTGTCGGAGAACCCGCTCTCCTGCCCTACACGCAGTCAGCAGTGTCGGAGAACATACTCTCCTGCCCTACACGCAGTCAGCAGTGTCGGAGAACACACTCTCCTGCCATATACGCAGTCAGCAGTGTCGGGGAACACACTCTGCTGCCATACACGCCGTCGGAGAACACACTCTCCGGCCCTACACGCAGTCAAAGTGTCGGAGAACACACTCTCCTGTCCTACATGCAGTCAACAGTGTTGGACAACATACTCTCCTGCCCTGCACGCAGTCAGCAGTGTCGAAGAACACACTCTCTTTCCCTACATGTAGTCAGTAGTGTCGGAGAACACACTCTCCTGCCCTACACGCAGTCAGCAGGGTCGGGGAACACATTCTCCTGCCCTATACACAGTCAACAGTGTCGGAGAACACACTTTCCTGCCCTACACGCAGCCAGCAGTGTCGGAGAACACACACTCCTGCCCTATACGCAGTGAGCAGTGTCGGAGAACACACTCTGCTGCCATACACCCAGTCAGCAGTGTCAGAGAACCCGCTCTCCTGCCCTACACGGAGTCAGCAGTGTCGGAGAACAGAACACACTCTCCTGCCCTACATGCAGTCAGCAGTGTCGGAGAACCGAACACACTTTCCTGCCCTACAGGCAGTCGGAGAACACACTCTCCTGCCCTACACGCAGTCAGCAGTGTCGGAGAACACATTCTCCTGCCCTACATGCAGTCAGCAGTGTCGGAGAACACACTCTCCTGCCCTACATGCAGTCAGCAGTGTCGGAGAACACATTCTCCTGCCCTACACGCAGTCAGCAATGTCGGATAACACGCTTTCCTGACCTACACGCAGTCAACAGTGTCGGAGAACACACTCTCCTGTCCTACATGCAGTCAGCAGTGTCGGAGGACACACTCTCCTGCCCTACACGCAGTCGGAGAACACACTCTCCTGCCCTACACACAGTCAAAGTGTCGGAGAACACACTCTCCTGTCCTACATGCAGTCAACAGTGTCGGACAGCACACTCTCCTGCCCTACACGCAGTCGGAGAACACACTCTCCTGCCCTACACGCAGTCAGCAATGTCGGAGAACACACTCTCATGCCCTACACGCAGTAAAAGTGTCGGAGAACACACTCTCCTGTCCTACATGCAGTCAACAGTGTTGGACAATACACTCTCCTGCTCTACACGCAGTCAGCAATGTCGGAGAACACACTCTCCTGTCCTACACGCAGTCAGCAGTGTCGGAGAACACACTCTCTTGCCCTACACGCAGTCAGCAGTGTCGGAGAACAGAACACACATTCCTGTCCTACATGCAGGCAGCAGTGTCGGAGAACACATTCTCCTGCCCTACACGCAGTCAGCAGTGTCGGAGAACACACTTTCCTGCCCTACACGCTGTCAAAGTGTCGGAGAACACACTCCTGTCCTACATGCAGTCAACAGTGTCGGACAACACACTCTCCTGCCCTACACGCAGTCGGAGAACACACTCTCCTGCCCTACACGCAGTCGGAGAACACACTCTCCTGCCCTACACGCAGTCAGCAATGTCGGAGAACACACTCTCATGCCCTACACGCAGTCAAAGTGTCGGAGAACACACTCTCCTGTCCTACATGCAGTCAACAGTGTTGGACAACACACTCTCCTGCCCTACATGCAGTCAGCAATGTCGGAGAACACACTCTCCTGCCCTACACGCAGTCAGCAGTGTCGGAGAACACACTCTCTTGCCCTACACACAGTCAGCAGTGTCGGAGAACAGAACACACTTTCCTGTCCTACATGCAGGCAGCAGTGTTGGAGAACACACTCTCCTGCCCTACATGCAGTCAGCAATGTCAGAGAACACACTCTCCTGCCATACACGCAGTCATCATTGCCGGAGAACAGAACACACTCTCCTGCCCTACACGCAGTCAGCAGTGTCGGAGAACACACTCTCCTGCCCTACATGCAGTCAGCAATGTCAGAGAACACACTCTCCTGCCCTACATGCAGTCAGTAGTGTCGGAGAACACACGTTCCTGCCCTACATGCAGCCAGCAGTGTCGGAGAACACACACTCCTGCCCTATGCGCAGTCAGCAGTGTCGGAGAACACACTCTGCTGCCCTACACGCAGTCAGCAGTGTCGGAGAACCCGCTCTCCTGCCCTACACGGAGTCAGCAGTGTCAGAGAACAGAACACACTCTCCTGCCCTATACGCAGTCAGCAGTGTCGGATAACACACTCTCCTGCTATATACGCAGTCAGCAGTGTCCGAAAACACACTCTCCTGCCCTACAAGCAGTCAGAGAACACACTCTCCTGCCCTACACGCAGTCAGCAGTGTCAGAGAACACACTCTCCTGCCCCCCTACACACAGTCAGCAGTGTCGGGGAACACGCTCTCCTGCCCTACACGCAGTCAGCAGTGTCGGAGAACAGAACACACTCTCCTGCCCTACACGCAGTCAGCAGTATCGGATAACACACTTCCCTGCCCTACACGCAGTCAACAGTGTCGGAGAACACACTCTCCTGCCCTACACGCAGTCAGCAGTGTTTGAGAACACACTCTCCTGTCCTACATGCAGTCAGCAGTGTCGGAGAACACATTCTCCTGCCCTACACGCAGTCAGCAGTGTCGGAGAACACACTCTCCTGCCCTACACGCAGTCAACAGTGTCGGATAACACACTCTCCTGCCCTACACGCAGTCAGCAGTGTCGGAGAACAGAACACACTTTCCTGTCCTACACGCAGTCAGCAGTGTCGGAGAACACACTCTACTGCCCTACACGCAGTCATCAGTGCCGTAGAACACACTCCCCTGCCCTACACGCAGTCAGCAGTGTTTGAGAACACAGTCTCCTGTCCTACCTGCAGTCAGCAGTGTCGGAGAACACATTATCCTGCCCTACACGCAGTCAGCAGTGTCGGAGAACACACTCTCCTGCCCTACACCCAGTCAGCAGTGTCGGAGAACACACTCTCCTGCCCTACGCGCAGTCAGCAGTGTCGGAGACAGAACACACTCTCCTGCCCTACACGCAGTCAGCAGTGTCGGAGACAGAACACACTCTACTGCCCTACACGCAGTCAGCAGTGTCGGAGAACACACTCTCCTGCCCTACACGCAGTCAGCAATGTCGGAGAACACACTCTCCTGCCCTACATGCAGTCAGCAGTGTCGGAGAACAGAACACACTTTCCTGCCCTACACGCAGTCAGCAGTGTCGGAGAACACACTCTCCTGCCCTACACGCAGTCAGCAGTGTCGGAGAACACACTCTTCTGCTCTACACGCAGTGAGCAGTGTCGGAGAACAGAACACACTTTCCTGTCCTACATGCAGTCAGCAGTGCCGGAGAACACACTTTCCTGCCCTACACACAGTCAGCAGTGCCAGAAAACACACTCTCCTGCCCTTCACGCAGTCATCAGTGCCGGAGAACACACTCTCCTGCCCTACCCGCTGTCAGCAGTGTCGAAGAACACACTCTCCTTCCCTACATGCAGTCAGTAGTGTCGGAGAACACGCTCCCCTGCCCTACACGCACTCAGCAGGGTCGGGGAACACACTCTCCTGCCCTACACGCAGCCAACAGTGTCGGAGAACACACTTGCCTGCCCTACACGCAGCCAGCAGTGTCGGAGAACACACTCTCCTGCCCTACACGCAGTCAAAGTGTCGGAGAACACACTCTCCTGTCCTACATGCAGTCAACAGTGTCAGACAGCACACTCTCCTGCCCTACACGCAGTCGGAGAAAACACTCTCCTGCCCTACACGCAGTCAGCAATGTCGGAGAACACACTCTCATGCCATACACGCAGTCAAAGTGTCGGAGAACACACTCTCCTGTCCTACATGCAGTCAACATTGTTGGACAACACACTCTCCTGCTCTACACGCAGTCAGCAATGTCGGAGAACACACTCTCCTGCCCTACACGCAGTCAGCAGTGTCGGAGAACACACTCTCTTGCCCTACACGCAGTCAGCAGTGTCGGAGAACAGAACACACTTTCTTGTCCTACATGCAGGCAGCAGTGTCGGAGAACACACTCTCCTGCCCTACATGCAGTCAGCAATGTCAGAGAACACACTCTCCTGCCCTACATGCAGTCCGTAGTGTTGGAAAACACACGTTCCTGCCCTACACGCAGCCAGCAGTGTCGGAGAACACACACTCCTGCCCTATGCGCAGTCAGAAATGTCGGAGAACACACTCTCCTGCCCTACACGCTGTCAAAGTGTCGGAGAACACACTCCTGTCCTACATGCAGTCAACAGTGTCGGACAACACACTCTCCTGCCCTACACGCAGTCGGAGAACACACTCTCCTGCCCTACACGCAGTAGGAGAACACACTCTCCTGCCCTACACGCAGTCAGCAATGTCGGAGAACACACTCTCATGCCCTACACGCAGTCAAAGTGTCGGAGAACACACTCTCCTGTCCTACATGCAGTCAACAGTGTTGGACAACACACTCTCCTGCCCTACATGCAGTCAGCAATGTCGGAGAACACACTCTCCTGCCCTACACGCAGTCAGCAGTGTCGGAGAACACACTCTCTTGCCCTACACGCAGTCAGCAGTGTCGGAGAACAGAACACACTTTCCTGTCCTACATGCAGGCAGCAGTGTTGGAGAACACACTCTCCTGCCCTACATGCAGTCAGCAATGTCAGAGAACACACTCTCCTGCCCTACACGCAGTCATCAGTGCCGGAGAACAGAACACACTCTCCTGCCCTACACGCAGTCAGCAGTGTCGGAGAACACACTCTCCTGCCCTACATGCAGTCAGCAATGTCAGAGAACACACTCTCCTGCCCTACATGCAGTCAGTAGTGTCGGAGAACACACGTTCCTGCCCTACATGCAGCCAGCAGTGTCGGAGAACACACACTCCTGCCCTATGCGCAGTCAGCAGTGTCGGAGAACACATTCTGCTGCCCTACACGCTGTCAGCAGTGTCGGAGAACCCGCTCTCCTGCCCTACACGCAGTCAGCAGTGTCGGAGAACACACTCTCCTGCCCTACATGCAGTCAGCAGTGTCGGAGAACACACTCTCCTGCCCTACATGCAGTCAGCAGTGTCGGAGAACACACTCTCCTGCCCTACACGCAGTCAGCAATGTCGGATAACACACTCTCCTGCCCTACACGAAGTCAACAGTGTCGGAGAACACACTCTCCTGTCCTACATGTAGTCAGCAGTGTCGGAAAACACACTCTCCTGCCCTACACGCAGTCGGAGAACACACTCTCCTGCCCTACACGCAGTCAAAGTGTCGGAGAACACACTCTCCTGTCCTACATGCAGTCAACAGTGTGGGCAACACATTCTCCTGCCCTACACGCAGTCGGAGAACACACTCTCCTGCCCTACACGCAGCCGGAGAACACACTCACCTGCCCTACACGCAGTCAGCAATGTCGGAGAACACACTCTCATGCCCTACACGCAGTAAAAGTGTCGGAGAACACACTCCCCTGTCCTACATGCAGTCAACAGTGTTGGACAACACACTCTCCTGCCCTACACGCAGTCAGCAATGTCGGAGAACACACTCTCCTGCCCTACACGCAGTCAGCAGTGTCGGAGAACACACTCTCTTGCTCTACACGCAGTCAGCAGTGTCGGAGAACAGACACACTTTCCTGTCCTACATGCAGGCAGCAGTGTCGGAGAACACACTCTCCTGCTCTTCACGCAGTCAGCAGTGTCGGAGAACACACTCTCTTGCCCTACATGCAGTCAGCAATGTCAGAGAGCACACTCTCCTGCCCTACATGCAGTCTGTAGTGTCGGAGAACACACGTTCCTGCCCTACACGCAGCCAGCAGTGTCGGAGAACACACTCTCCTGCCCTATAAGCAGTCAGCAGTGTCGGAGAACACACTCTGCTGCCCTACACGCAGTCAGCAGTGTCGGAGAACCCGCTCTCCTGCCCTACACGGAGTTAGCAGTGTCGGAGAACAGAACACACTCTGTTGCTCTACACGCAGTGAGCAGTGTCGGATAACATACTCTCCGGCTCTAAATGCAGTCAGCAGTGTCCGAAAACACACTCTCCTGCCCTACACGAGGTCAGCAGTGTCGGAGAATACACTTTCCTGCCCTACACGCAGTCAGCAATGTCGGAGAACACACTCTCCTGCCCTACACGCAGTCAGCAATGTCGGAGAACACACTCTCCTGCCATACACGCAGTCAAAGTGTCGGAGAACACACTCTCCTGTCCTACATGCAGTCAACAGTGTCGGACAACACACTCTCCTGCCCTACACGCTGCCGGACAACACACTCTCCTTCCCTAAATGTAGTCAGTAGTGTCGGAGAACACACTATCCTGCCCTACACGCAGTCAGCAGGGTCAAGGAACACATTCTCCTGCCCTATACACAGTCAACAGTGTCGGAGAACACACTTTCCTGCCCTACATGCAGCCAGCAGTGTCGGAGAACACACTCTCCTGCCCTATACGCAGTGAGCAGTGTCGGAGAACACACTCTGCTGCCATACACCCAGTCAGCAGTGTCAGAGAACCCGCTCTCCTGCCCTACACGGAGTCAGCAGTGTCGGAGAACAGAACACACTCTCCTGCCCTACACGCAGTCAGCAGTGTCGGATAACACACTCCTGCTATATACGCAGTCAGCAGTGTCCGACAACACACTCTCCTGCCCTACACGCAGTCAGAGAACACACTTTCCTGCCCTACACGCAGTCAGCATTGTCAGAGAACACACTCTCCTGCCCCCTCTACACACAGTCAGCAGTCTCAGAGAACACGCTCTCCTGCCCTACACGCAGTCAGCAGTGTCGGAGAACAGAACACACTCTCCTGCCCTACACGCAGTCAGCAGTATCGGATAACACACTTCCCTGCCCTACACGCAGTCAGCAGTGTCGGAGAACACACTCTCCTGCTCTACACGCAGTCAGCAGTTTTTGAGAACACACTCTCCTGTCCTACATGCAGTCAGCAGTGTCGGAGAACACCTTCTCCTGCCCTACACGCAGTCAGCAGTGTCGGAGAACACACTCTCCTGCCCTACACGCAGTCAACAGTGTCGGATAACACACTCTCCTGCCCTACACGCAGTCAGCAGTGTCGGAGAACAGAACACACTTTCCTGTCCTACACGCAGTCAGCAGTGTCGGAGAACACACTCTACTGCCCTACACGCAGTAATCAGTGCCGTAGAACACACTCTCCTGCCCTACACGCAGTCAGCAGTGTTTGAGAACACACTCCCCTGTCCTACCTGCATTCAGCAGTGTCGGAGAACACATTATCCTGCCCTACACGCAGTCAGCAGTGTCGGAGAACACACTCTCCTGCCCTACGCGCAGTAAGCAGTGTCGGAGACAGAACACACTCTCCTGCCCTACACGCAGTCAGCAGTGTCGGAGAACACACTCTCCTGCCCTACACGCAGTCAGCAATGTCGGAGAACACACTCTCCTGCCCTACATGCAGTCAGCAGTGTCGGAGAACAGAACACACTTTCCTGACTTACACGCAGTCAGCAGTGTCGGAGAACACACTCTCCTGCCCTACACGCAGTCAGCAGTGTCGGAGAACACACTCTTCTGCTCTACACGCAGTCAGCAGTGTCGGAGAACAGAACACACTTTCCTGTCCTACATGCAGTCAGCAGTGCCGGAGAACACACTTTCCTGCCCTACACACAGTCAGCAGTGCCAGAGAACACACTCTCCTGCCCTTCACGCAGTCATCAGTACCGGAGAACACACTCTCCTGCCCTACCCGCTATCAGCAGTGTCGAAGAACACACTCTCCTTCCCTACATGCAGTCAGTAGTGTCGGAGAACACGCTCTCCTGCCCTACACGCAGTCAGCAAGGTCGGGGAACACACTCTCCTGCCCTACACGCAGCCAACAGTGTCGGAGAACACACTTGCCTGTTCTACACGCAGCCAGCAGTGTCGGAGAACACACTCTCCTGCCCTATACGCAGATAGCAGTGTCGGAGAACACACTCTGCTGCCTTATGCGCAGTCAGCAGTGTCGGAAAACACACTCTGCTGCCCTACACGCAGTCAGCAGTGTCGGAGAACACACTTGCCTGCCCTACACGCAGCCAGCAGTGTCGGAGAATCCGCTCTCCTGCCCTACACGGAGTCAACAGTGTCGGAGAACACACTTGCCTGCCCTACACGCAGCCAGCAGTGTCGGAGAACACACTCTCCTGCCCTATACGCAGTCAGCAGTGTCGGAGAACACACTCTGCTGCCCTATGCGCAGTCAGCAGTGTCGGAGAACGCACTCTGCTGCCCTATACGCAGTCAGCAGTGTCGGAGAACACACTCTCCTGCCCTACATGCAGTCAGCAGTGTCGGAGAACAGAACACACTTTCCTACCCTACACGCAGTCGGAGAACACACTCTCCTGCCCTAAACGCAGTCAGCAGTGTCGGAGAACACACTCTCCTGCCCTACATGCAGTCAGCAGTGTCGGAGAACACACTCTCCTGCCCTACATGCAGTCAGCAGTGTCGGAGAACACACTCTCCTGCCCTACACGCAGTCAGCAATGTCGGATAACACACTCTCCTGCCCTACACGAAGTCAACAGTGTCGGAGAACACACTCTCCTGTCCTACATGTAGTCAGCAGTGTCGGAAAACACACTCTCCTGCCCTACACGCAGTCGGAGAACACACTCTCCTGCCCTACACGCAGTCAAAGTGTCGGAGAACACACTCTCCTGTCCTACATGCAGTCAACAGTGTGGGCAACACATTCTCCTGCCCTACACGCAGTCGGAGAACACACTCTCCTGCCCTACACGCAGCCGGAGAACACACTCACCTGCCCTACACGCAGTCAGCAATGTCGGAGAACACACTCTCATGCCCTACATGCAGTCAGCAATGTCAGAGAGCACACTCTCCTGCCCTACATGCAGTCTGTAGTGTCGGAGAACACACGTTCCTGCCCTACACGCAGCCTTCAGTGTCGGAGAACACACTCTCCTGCCCTATAAGCAGTCAGCAGTGTCGGAGAACACACTCTGCTGCCCTACACGCAGTCAGCAGTGTCGGAAAACCCGCTCTCCTGCCCTACACGGAGTTAGCAGTGTCGGAGAACAGAACACACTCTGTTGCTCTACACGCAGTGAGCAGTGTCGGATAACATACTCTCCGGCTCTAAATGCAGTCAGCAGTGTCCGAAAACACACTCTCCTGCCCTACACGAGGTCAGCAGTGTCGGAGAATACACTTTCCTGCCCTACACGCAGTCAGCAATGTCGGAGAACACACTCTCCTGCCCTACACGCAGTCAGCAATGTCGGAGAACACACTCTCCTGCCATACACGCAGTCAAAGTGTCGGAGAACACACTCTCCTGTCCTACATGCAGTCAACAGTGTCGGACAACACACTCTCCTGCCCTACACGCTGCCGGACAACACACTCTCCTTCCCTAAATGTAGTCAGTAGTGTCGGAGAACACACTATCCTGCCCTACACGCAGTCAGCAGGGTCAAGGAACACATTCTCCTGCCCTATACACAGTCAACAGTGTCGGAGAACACACTTTCCTGCCCTACACGCAGTCAGCAATGTCGGAGAACACACTCTCCTGCCATACACGCAGTCAAAGTGTCGGAGAACACACTCTCCTGTCCTACATGCAGTCAACAGTGTCGGACAACACACTCTCCTGCCCTACACGCTGCCGGACAACACACTCTCCTTCCCTAAATGTAGTCAGTAGTGTCGGAGAACACACTATCCTGCCCTACACGCAGTCAGCAGGGTCAAGGAACACATTCTCCTGCCCTATACACAGTCAACAGTGTCGGAGAACACACTTTCCTGCCCTACATGCAGCCAGCAGTGTCGGAGAACACACTATCCTGCCCTATACGCAGTGAGCAGTGTCGGAGAACACACTCTGCTGCCATACACCCAGTCAGCAGTGTCAGAGAACCCGCTCTCCTGCCCTACACGGAGTCAGCAGTGTCAGAGAACAGAACACACTCTCCTGCCCTACATGCAGTCAGCAGTGTCGGAGAACCGAACACACTTTCCTGCCCTACACGCAGTCGGAGAACACACTCTCCTGCCCTACACGCAGTCAGCAGTGTCGGAGAACACACTCTCCTGCCTTACATGCAGTCAGCAGTGTCGGAGAACACACTCTCCTGCCTTACATGCCGTCAGCAGTGTCGGAGAACACATTCTCCTGCCCTACACGCAGTCAGCAATGTCGGATAACACGCTCTCCTGACCTACACGCAGTCAACAGTGTCGGAGAACACACTCTCCTGTCCTACATGCAGTCAGCAGTGTCGGAGAACACACTCTCCTGCCCTACACGCAGTCGGAGAACACACTCTCCTGCCCTACACACAGTCAAAGTGTCGGATAACACACTCTCCTGTCCTACATGCAGTCAACAGTGTCGGACAGCACACTCTCCTGCCCTACACGCAGTCGGAGAACACACTCTCCTTCCCTACACGCAGTCAGCAATGTCGGAGAACACACTCTCATGCCCTACACGCAGTACAAGTGTCGGAGAACACACTCTCCTGTCCTACATGCAGTCAACAGTGTTGGACAACACACTCTCCTGCTCTACACGCAGTCAGCAATGTCGGAGAACACACTCTCCTGCCCTACACGCAGTCAGCAGTGTCGGAGAACACACTCTCTTGCCCTACACGCATTCAGCAGTGTCGGAGAACATAACACACATTCCTGTCCTACATGCAGGCAGCAGTGTCGGAGAACACACTCTCCTGCCCTACACGCAGTCAGCAGTGTCGGAGAACACACTCTCCTGCCCTACATGCAGTCAGCAATGTCAGAGAGCACACTCTCCTGCCCTACATGCAGTCAGTAGTGTCGGAGAACACACGTTCCTGCCCTACACGCAGCCAGCAGTGTCGGAGAACACACACTCCTGCCCTATGCGCAGTCAGCAGTGTCGGGGAACACATTATCATGCCCTACACGCAGTCAAAGTGTCGGAGAACACACTCTCCTGTCCTACATGCAGTCAACAGTGTTGGACAACACACTCTCCTGCCCTACACGCAGTCAGCAATGTCGGAGAACACACTCTCCTGCCCTACACCCAGTCAGCAGTGTCGGAGAACAGAACACACTCTCCTGCCCTACACGCAGTCAGCAGTGTCGGAGAACACACTCTCCTGCCCTACATGCAGTCAGCAATGTCAGAGAACACACTCTCCTGCCCTACATGCAGTCAGTAGTGTCGGAGAACACACGTTCCTGCCCTACATGCAGCCAGCAGTGTCGGAGAACACACACTCCTGCCCTATGCGCAGTCAGCAGTGTCGGAGAACACACTCTGCTGCCCTACACGCTGTCAGCAGTGTCGGAGAACCCGCTCTCCTGCCCTACACGGAGTCAGCAGTGTCAGAGAACAGAACACACTCTCCTGCCCTACACGCAGTCAGCAGTGTCGGATAACACACTCCTGCTATATACGCAGTCAGCAGTGTCCGAAAACACACTCTCCTGCCCTACACGCAGTCAGAGAACACACTCTCCTGCCCTATACGCAGTCAGCATTGTCAGAGAACACACTCTCCTGCCCCCTCTACACACAGTCAGCAGTGTCAGAGAACACGCTCTCCTGCCCTACACGCAGTCAGCAGTATCGGATAACACACTTCCCTGCCCTACACGCAGTCAGCAGTGTCGGAGAACACACTCTCCTGCTCTACACGCAGTCAGCAGTTTTTGAGAACACACTCTCCTGTCCTACATGCAGTCAGCAGTGTCGGAGAACACATTCTCCTGCCCTACACGCAGTCAGCAGTGTCGGAGAACACACTCTCCTGCCCTACACGCAGTCAACAGTGTCGGATAACACACTCTCCTGCCCTACACGCAGTCAGCAGTGTCGGAGAACAGAACACACTTTCCTGTCCTACACGCAGTCAGCAGTGTCGGAGAACACACTCTACTGCCCTACACGCAGTCATCAGTGCCGTAGAACACACTCTCCTGCCCTACACGCAGTCAGCAGTGTTTGAGAACACACTCCCCTGTCCTACCTGCATTCAGCAGTGTCGGAGAACACATTATCCTGCCCTACACGCAGTCAGCAGTGTCGGAGAACACACTCTCCTGCCCTACGCGCAGTAAGCAGTGTCGGAGACAGAACACACTCTCCTGCCCTACACGCAGTCAGCAGTGTCGGAGACAGAACACACTCTACTGCCCTACACGCAGTCAGCAGTGTCGGAGAACACACTCTCCTGCCCTACACGCAGTCAGCAATGTCGGAGAACACACTCTCCTGCCCTACATGCAGTCAGCAGTGTCGGAGAACAGAACACACTTTCCTGCCTTACACGCAGTCAGCAGTGTCGGAGAACACACTCTCCTGCCCTACACGCAGTCAGCAGTGTCGGAGAACACACTCTTCTGCTCTACACGCAGTCAGCAGTGTCGGAGAACAGAACACACTTTCCTGCCTTACACGCAGTCAGCAGTGTCGGAGAACACACTCTCCTGCCCTACATGCAGTCAGCAGTGTCGGAGAACAGAACACACTTTCCTGCCTTACACGCAGTCAGCAGTGTCGGAGAACACACTCTCCTGCCCTACACGCAGTCAGCAGTGTCGGAGAACACACTCTCCTGCCCTACACGCAGTCAGCAGTGTCGGAGAACACACTCTTCTGCCCTACACGAAGTCAGCAGTGTCGGAGAATACACTTTCCTGCCCTACACGCAGTCAGCAATGTCGGAGAACACAATCTCCTGCCCTACACGCAGTCAGCAATGTCGGAGAACACACTCTCCTGCCATACACGCAGTCAAAGTGTCGGAGAACACACTCTCCTGTCCTACATGCAGTCAACAGTGTCGGACAACACACTCTCCTGCCCTACACGCTGCCGGAGAACACACTCTCCTGCCCTACACGCAGTCGGAGAACACACTCTCCTGCCCTACACGCAGTCAGTAATTTCGGAGAACGCACTCTCCTGCCCTACACGCAGTCAAAGTGTCGGAGAACACACTCTCCTGTCCTACATGCAGTCAACAGTGTTGGACAACATACTCTCCTGCCCTGCACACAGTCAGCAGTGTCGAAGAACACACTCTCCTTCCCTACATGTAGTCAGTAGTGTCGGAGAACACACTCTCCTGCCCTACACGCAGTCAGCAGGGTCGGGGAACACATTCTCCTGCCCTATACACAGTCAACAGTGTCGGAGAACACACTTTCCTGCCCTACACGCAGCCAGCAGTGTCGGAGAACACACTCTCCTGCCCTATACGCAGTAAGCAGTGTCGGAGAACACACTCTGCTGCCATACACCCAGTCAGCAGTGTCAGAGAACCCGCTCTCCTGCCCTACACGGAGTCAGCAGTGTCGGAGAACAGAACACACTCTCCTGCCCTACATGCAGTCAGCAGTGTCGGAGACCCGAACACACTTTCCTGCCCTACACGCAGTCGGAGAACACACTCTCCTGCCCTACACGCAGTCAGCAGTGTCGGAGAACACACTCTCCTGTCCTACATGCAGTCAGCAGTGTCGGAGAACACACTCTCCTGCCCTACACGCAGTCGGAGAACACACTCTCCTGCCCTACACACAGTCAAAGTGTCGGAGAACACACTCTCCTGTCCTACATGCAGTCAGCAGTGTCGGAGAACACACTCTCCTGCCCTACATGCTGTCAGCAGTGTCGGAGAACACATTCTCCTGCCCTACACGCAGTCAGCAATGTCGGATAACACGCTCTCCTGACCTACACGCAGTCAACAGTGTCGGAGAACACACTCTCCTGTCCTACATGCAGTCAGCAGTGTCGGAGAACACACTCTCCTGCCCTACACGCAGTCGGAGAACACACTCTCCTGCCCTACACACAGTCAAAGTGTCGGAGAACACACTCTCCTGTCCTACATGCAGTCAACAGTGTCGGACAGCACACTCTCCTGCCCTACACGCAGTCGGAGAACACACTCTCCTGCCCTACACGCAGTCAGCAATGTCGGAGAACACACTCTCATGCCCTACACGCAGTAAAAGTGTCGGAGAACACACTCTCCTGTCCTACATGCAGTCAACAGTGTTGGACAACACACTCTCCTGCTCTACACGCAGTCAGCAATGTCGGAGAACACACTCTCCTGCTCTTCACGCAGTCAGCAGTGTCGGAGAACACACTCTCTTGCCCTACATGCAGTCAGCAATGTCAGAGAGCACACTCTTCTGCCCTACATGCAGTCTGTAGTGTCGGAGAACACACGTTCCTGCCCTACACGCAGCCAGCAGTGTCGGAGAACACACACTCCTGCCCTATGCGCAGTCAGCAGTGTCGGGGAACACATTATCATGCCCTACACGCAGTCAAAGTGTCGGAGAACACACTCTCCTGTCCTACATGCAGTCAACAGTGTTGGACAACACACTCTCCTGCTCTACACGCAGTCAGCAATGTCGGAGAACACACTCTCCTGCTCTTCACGCAGTCAGCAGTGTCGGAGAACACACTCTCTTGCCCTACATGCAGTCAGCAATGTCAGAGAGCACACTCTCCTGCCCTACATGCAGTCAGCAGTGTCGGAGAACAGAACACACTTTCCTGCCTTACACGCAGTCAGCAGTGTCGAAGAACACACTCTCTTTCCCTACATGTAGTCAGTAGTGTCGGAGAACACACTCTCCTGCCCTACACGCAGTCAGCAGGGTCGGGGAACACATTCTCCTGCCCTATACACAGTCAACAGTGTCGGAGAACACACTTTCCTGCCCTACACGCAGCCAGCAGTGTCGGAGAACACACACTCCTGCCCTATACGCAGTGAGCAGTGTCGGAGAACACACTCTGCTGCCATACACCCAGTCAGCAGTGTCAGAGAACCCGCTCTCCTGCCCTACACGGAGTCAGCAGTGTCGGAGAACAGAACACACTCTCCTGCCCTACATGCAGTCAGCAGTGTCGGAGAACCGAACACACTTTCCTGCCCTACAGGCAGTCGGAGAACACACTCTCCTGCCCTACACGCAGTCAGCAGTGTCGGAGAACACATTCTCCTGCCCTACATGCAGTCAGCAGTGTCGGAGAACACACTCTCCTGCCCTACATGCAGTCAGCAGTGTCGGAGAACACATTCTCCTGCCCTACACGCAGTCAGCAATGTCGGATAACACGCTTTCCTGACCTACACGCAGTCAACAGTGTCGGAGAACACACTCTCCTGTCCTACATGCAGTCAGCAGTGTCGGAGGACACACTCTCCTGCCCTACACGCAGTCGGAGAACACACTCTCCTGCCCTACACACAGTCAAAGTGTCGGAGAACACACTCTCCTGTCCTACATGCAGTCAACAGTGTCGGACAGCACACTCTCCTGCCCTACACGCAGTCGGAGAACACACTCTCCTGCCCTACACGCAGTCAGCAATGTCGGAGAACACACTCTCATGCCCTACACGCAGTAAAAGTGTCGGAGAACACACTCTCCTGTCCTACATGCAGTCAACAGTGTTGGACAATACACTCTCCTGCTCTACACGCAGTCAGCAATGTCGGAGAACACACTCTCCTGTCCTACACGCAGTCAGCAGTGTCGGAGAACACACTCTCTTGCCCTACACGCAGTCAGCAGTGTCGGAGAACAGAACACACATTCCTGTCCTACATGCAGGCAGCAGTGTCGGAGAACACATTCTCCTGCCCTACACGCAGTCAGCAGTGTCGGAGAACACACTTTCCTGCCCTACACGCTGTCAAAGTGTCGGAGAACACACTCCTGTCCTACATGCAGTCAACAGTGTCGGACAACACACTCTCCTGCCCTACACGCAGTCGGAGAACACACTCTCCTGCCCTACACGCAGTCGGAGAACACACTCTCCTGCCCTACACGCAGTCAGCAATGTCGGAGAACACACTCTCATGCCCTACACGCAGTCAAAGTGTCGGAGAACACACTCTCCTGTCCTACATGCAGTCAACAGTGTTGGACAACACACTCTCCTGCCCTACATGCAGTCAGCAATGTCGGAGAACACACTCTCCTGCCCTACACGCAGTCAGCAGTGTCGGAGAACACACTCTCTTGCCCTACACACAGTCAGCAGTGTCGGAGAACAGAACACACTTTCCTGTCCTACATGCAGGCAGCAGTGTTGGAGAACACACTCTCCTGCCCTACATGCAGTCAGCAATGTCAGAGAACACACTCTCCTGCCATACACGCAGTCATCATTGCCGGAGAACAGAACACACTCTCCTGCCCTACACGCAGTCAGCAGTGTCGGAGAACACACTCTCCTGCCCTACATGCAGTCAGCAATGTCAGAGAACACACTCTCCTGCCCTACATGCAGTCAGTAGTGTCGGAGAACACACGTTCCTGCCCTACATGCAGCCAGCAGTGTCGGAGAACACACACTCCTGCCCTATGCGCAGTCAGCAGTGTCGGAGAACACACTCTGCTGCCCTACACGCAGTCAGCAGTGTCGGAGAACCCGCTCTCCTGCCCTACACGGAGTCAGCAGTGTCAGAGAACAGAACACACTCTCCTGCCCTATACGCAGTCAGCAGTGTCGGATAACACACTCTCCTGCTATATACGCAGTCAGCAGTGTCCGAAAACACACTCTCCTGCCCTACAAGCAGTCAGAGAACACACTCTCCTGCCCTACACGCAGTCAGCAGTGTCAGAGAACACACTCTCCTGCCCCCCTACACACAGTCAGCAGTGTCGGGGAACACGCTCTCCTGCCCTACACGCAGTCAGCAGTGTCGGAGAACAGAACACACTCTCCTGCCCTACACGCAGTCAGCAGTATCGGATAACACACTTCCCTGCCCTACACGCAGTCAACAGTGTCGGAGAACACACTCTCCTGCCCTACACGCAGTCAGCAGTGTTTGAGAACACACTCTCCTGTCCTACATGCAGTCAGCAGTGTCGGAGAACACATTCTCCTGCCCTACACGCAGTCAGCAGTGTCGGAGAACACACTCTCCTGCCCTACACGCAGTCAACAGTGTCGGATAACACACTCTCCTGCCCTACACGCAGTCAGCAGTGTCGGAGAACAGAACACACTTTCCTGTCCTACACGCAGTCAGCAGTGTCGGAGAACACACTCTACTGCCCTACACGCAGTCATCAGTGCCGTAGAACACACTCCCCTGCCCTACACGCAGTCAGCAGTGTTTGAGAACACAGTCTCCTGTCCTACCTGCAGTCAGCAGTGTCGGAGAACACATTATCCTGCCCTACACGCAGTCAGCAGTGTCGGAGAACACACTCTCCTGCCCTACACCCAGTCAGCAGTGTCGGAGAACACACTCTCCTGCCCTACGCGCAGTCAGCAGTGTCGGAGACAGAACACACTCTCCTGCCCTACACGCAGTCAGCAGTGTCGGAGACAGAACACACTCTACTGCCCTACACGCAGTCAGCAGTGTCGGAGAACACACTCTCCTGCCCTACACGCAGTCAGCAATGTCGGAGAACACACTCTCCTGCCCTACATGCAGTCAGCAGTGTCGGAGAACAGAACACACTTTCCTGCCCTACACGCAGTCAGCAGTGTCGGAGAACACACTCTCCTGCCCTACACGCAGTCAGCAGTGTCGGAGAACACACTCTTCTGCTCTACACGCAGTGAGCAGTGTCGGAGAACAGAACACACTTTCCTGTCCTACATGCAGTCAGCAGTGCCGGAGAACACACTTTCCTGCCCTACACACAGTCAGCAGTGCCAGAAAACACACTCTCCTGCCCTTCACGCAGTCATCAGTGCCGGAGAACACACTCTCCTGCCCTACCCGCTGTCAGCAGTGTCGAAGAACACACTCTCCTTCCCTACATGCAGTCAGTAGTGTCGGAGAACACGCTCCCCTGCCCTACACGCACTCAGCAGGGTCGGGGAACACACTCTCCTGCCCTACACGCAGCCAACAGTGTCAGAGAACACACTTGCCTGCCCTACACGCAGCCAGCAGTGTCGGAGAACACACTCTCCTGCCCTACACGCAGTCAAAGTGTCGGAGAACACACTCTCCTGTCCTACATGCAGTCAACAGTGTCAGACAGCACACTCTCCTGCCCTACACGCAGTCGGAGAAAACACTCTCCTGCCCTACACGCAGTCAGCAATGTCGGAGAACACACTCTCATGCCATACACGCAGTCAAAGTGTCGGAGAACACACTCTCCTGTCCTACATGCAGTCAACATTGTTGGACACCACACTCTCCTGCTCTACACGCAGTCAGCAATGTCGGAGAACACACTCTCCTGCCCTACACGCAGTCAGCAGTGTCGGAGAACACACTCTCTTGCCCTACACGCAGTCAGCAGTGTCGGAGAAGAGAACACACTTTCTTGTCCTACATGCAGGCAGCAGTGTCGGAGAACACACTCTCCTGCCCTACATGCAGTCAGCAATGTCAGAGAACACACTCTCCTGCCCTACATGCAGTCCGTAGTGTTGGAAAACACACGTTCCTGCCCTACACGCAGCCAGCAGTGTCGGAGAACACACACTCCTGCCCTATGCGCAGTCAGAAATGTCGGAGAACACACTCTCCTGCCCTACACGCTGTCAAAGTGTCGGAGAACACACTCCTGTCCTACATGCAGTCAACAGTGTCGGACAACACACTCTCCTGCCCTACACGCAGTCGGAGAACACACTCTCCTGCCCTACACGCAGTAGGAGAACACACTCTCCTGCCCTACACGCAGTCAGCAATGTCGGAGAACACACTCTCATGCCCTACACGCAGTCAAAGTGTCGGAGAACACACTCTCCTGTCCTACATGCAGTCAACAGTGTTGGACAACACACTCTCCTGCCCTACATGCAGTCAGCAATGTCGGAGAACACACTCTCCTGCCCTACACGCAGTCAGCAGTGTCGGAGAACACACTCTCTTGCCCTACACGCAGTCAGCAGTGTCGGAGAACAGAACACACTTTCCTGTCCTACATGCAGGCAGCAGTGTTGGAGAACACACTCTCCTGCCCTACATGCAGTCAGCAATGTCAGAGAACACACTCTCCTGCCCTACACGCAGTCATCAGTGCCGGAGAACAGAACACACTCTCCTGCCCTACACGCAGTCAGCAGTGTCGGAGAACACACTCTCCTGCCCTACATGCAGTCAGCAATGTCAGAGAACACACTCTCCTGCCCTACATGCAGTCAGTAGTGTCGGAGAACACACGTTCCTGCCCTACATGCAGCCAGCAGTGTCGGAGAACACACACTCCTGCCCTATGCGCAGTCAGCAGTGTCGGAGAACACATTCTGCTGCCCTACACGCTGTCAGCAGTGTCGGAGAACCCGCTCTCCTGCCCTACACGCAGTCAGCAGTGTCGGAGAACACACTCTCCTGCCCTACATGCAGTCAGCAGTGTCGGAGAACACACTCTCCTGCCCTACATGCAGTCAGCAGTGTCGGAGAACACACTCTCCTGCCCTACACGCAGTCAGCAATGTCGGATAACGCACTCTCCTGCCCTACACGAAGTCAACAGTGTCGGAGAACACACTCTCCTGTCCTACATGTAGTCAGCAGTGTCGGAAAACACACTCTCCTGCCCTACACGCAGTCGGAGAACACACTCTCCTGCCCTACACGCAGTCAAAGTGTCGGAGAACACACTCTCCTGTCCTACATGCAGTCAACAGTGTGGGCAACACATTCTCCTGCCCTACACGCAGTCGGAGAACACACTCTCCTGCCCTACACGCAGCCGGAGAACACACTCACCTGCCCTACACGCAGTCAGCAATGTCGGAGAACACACTCTCATGCCCTACACGCAGTAAAAGTGTCGGAGAACACACTCCCCTGTCCTACATGCAGTCAACAGTGTTGGACAACACACTCTCCTGCCCTACACGCAGTCAGCAATGTCGGAGAACACACTCTCCTGCCCTACACGCAGTCAGCAGTGTCGGAGAACACACTCTCTTGCTCTACACGCAGTCAGCAGTGTCGGAGAACAGACACACTTTCCTGTCCTACATGCAGGCAGCAGTGTCGGAGAACACACTCTCCTGCTCTTCACGCAGTCAGCAGTGTCGGAGAACACACTCTCTTGCCCTACATGCAGTCAGCAATGTCAGAGAGCACACTCTCCTGCCCTACATGCAGTCTGTAGTGTCGGAGAACACACGTTCCTGCCCTACACGCAGCCAGCAGTGTCGGAGAACACACTCTCCTGCCCTATAAGCAGTCAGCAGTGTCGGAGAACACACTCTGCTGCCCTACACGCAGTCAGCAGTGTCGGAGAACCCGCTCTCCTGCCCTACACGGAGTTAGCAGTGTCGGAGAACAGAACACACTCTGTTGCTCTACACGCAGTGAGCAGTGTCGGATAACATACTCTCCGGCTCTAAATGCAGTCAGCAGTGTCCGAAAACACACTCTCCTGCCCTACACGAGGTCAGCAGTGTCGGAGAATACACTTTCCTGCCCTACACGCAGTCAGCAATGTCGGAGAACACACTCTCCTGCCCTACACGCAGTCAGCAATGTCGGAGAACACACTCTCCTGCCATACACGCAGTCAAAGTGTCGGAGAACACACTCTCCTGTCCTACATGCAGTCAACAGTGTCGGACAACACACTCTCCTGCCCTACACGCTGCCGGACAACACACTCTCCTTCCCTAAATGTAGTCAGTAGTGTCGGAGAACACACTATCCTGCCCTACACGCAGTCAGCAGGGTCAAGGAACACATTCTCCTGCCCTATACACAGTCAACAGTGTCGGAGAACACACTTTCCTGCCCTACATGCAGCCAGCAGTGTCGGAGAACACACTCTCCTGCCCTATACGCAGTGAGCAGTGTCGGAGAACACACTCTGCTGCCATACACCCAGTCAGCAGTGTCAGAGAACCCGCTCTCCTGCCCTACACGGAGTCAGCAGTGTCGGAGAACAGAACAAACTCTCCTGCCCTACACGCAGTCAGCAGTGTCGGATAACACACTCCTGCTATATACGCAGTCAGCAGTGTCCGACAACACACTCTCCTGCCCTACACGCAGTCAGAGAACACACTTTCCTGCCCTACACGCAGTCAGCATTGTCAGAGAACACACTCTCCTGCCCCCTCTACACACAGTCAGCAGTCTCAGAGAACACGCTCTCCTGCCCTACACGCAGTCAGCAGTGTCGGAGAACAGAACACACTCTCCTGCCCTACACGCAGTCAGCAGTATCGGATAACACACTTCCCTGCCCTACACGCAGTCAGCAGTGTCGGAGAACACACTCTCCTGCTCTACACGCAGTCAGCAGTTTTTGAGAACACACTCTCCTGTCCTACATGCAGTCAGCAGTGTCGGAGAACACCTTCTCCTGCCCTACACGCAGTCAGCAGTGTCGGAGAACACACTCTCCTGCCCTACACGCAGTCAACAGTGTCGGATAACACACTCTCCTGCCCTACACGCAGTCAGCAGTGTCGGAGAACAGAACACACTTTCCTGTCCTACACGCAGTCAGCAGTGTCGGAGAACACACTCTACTGCCCTACACGCAGTAATCAGTGCCGTAGAACACACTCTCCTGCCCTACACGCAGTCAGCAGTGTTTGAGAACACACTCCCCTGTCCTACCTGCATTCAGCAGTGTCGGAGAACACATTATCCTGCCCTACACGCAGTCAGCAGTGTCGGAGAACACACTCTCCTGCCCTACGCGCAGTAAGCAGTGTCGGAGACAGAACACACTCTCCTGCCCTACACGCAGTCAGCAGTGTCGGAGAACACACTCTCCTGCCCTACACGCAGTCAGCAATGTCGGAGAACACACTCTCCTGCCCTACATGCAGTCAGCAGTGTCGGAGAACAGAACACACTTTCCTGACTTACACGCAGTCAGCAGTGTCGGAGAACACACTCTCCTGCCCTACACGCAGTCAGCAGTGTCGGAGAACACACTCTTCTGCTCTACACGCAGTCAGCAGTGTCGGAGAACAGAACACACTTTCCTGTCCTACATGCAGTCAGCAGTGCCGGAGAACACACTTTCCTGCCCTACACACAGTCAGCAGTGCCAGAGAACACACTCTCCTGCCCTTCACGCAGTCATCAGTACCGGAGAACACACTCTCCTGCCCTACCCGCTATCAGCAGTGTCGAAGAACACACTCTCCTTCCCTACATGCAGTCAGTAGTGTCGGAGAACACGCTCTCCTGCCCTACACGCAGTCAGCAAGGTCGGGGAACACACTCTCCTGCCCTACACGCAGCCAACAGTGTCGGAGAACACACTTGCCTGTTCTACACGCAGCCAGCAGTGTCGGAGAACACACTCTCCTGCCCTATACGCAGATAGCAGTGTCGGAGAACACACTCTGCTGCCTTATGCGCAGTCAGCAGTGTCGGAAAACACACTCTGCTGCCCTACACGCAGTCAGCAGTGTCGGAGAACACACTTGCCTGCCCTACACGCAGCCAGCAGTGTCGGAGAATCCGCTCTCCTGCCCTACACGGAGTCAACAGTGTCGGAGAACACACTTGCCTGCCCTACACGCAGCCAGCAGTGTCGGAGAACACACTCTCCTGCCCTATACGCAGTCAGCAGTGTCGGAGAACACACTCTGCTGCCCTATGCGCAGTCAGCAGTGTCGGAGAACGCACTCTGCTGCCCTATACGCAGTCAGCAGTGTCGGAGAACACACTCTCCTGCCCTACATGCAGTCAGCAGTGTCGGAGAACAGAACACACTTTCCTACCCTACACGCAGTCGGAGAACACACTCTCCTGCCCTAAACGCAGTCAGCAGTGTCGGAGAACACACTCTCCTGCCCTACATGCAGTCAGCAGTGTCGGAGAACACACTCTCCTGCCCTACATGCAGTCAGCAGTGTCGGAGAACACACTCTCCTGCCCTACACGCAGTCAGCAATGTCGGATAACACACTCTCCTGCCCTACACGAAGTCAACAGTGTCGGAGAACACACTCTCCTGTCCTACATGTAGTCAGCAGTGTCGGAAAACACACTCTCCTGCCCTACACGCAGTCGGAGAACACACTCTCCTGCCCTACACGCAGTCAAAGTGTCGGAGAACACACTCTCCTGTCCTACATGCAGTCAACAGTGTGGGCAACACATTCTCCTGCCCTACACGCAGTCGGAGAACACACTCTCCTGCCCTACACGCAGCCGGAGAACACACTCACCTGCCCTACACGCAGTCAGCAATGTCGGAGAACACACTCTCATGCCCTACATGCAGTCAGCAATGTCAGAGAGCACACTCTCCTGCCCTACATGCAGTCTGTAGTGTCGGAGAACACACGTTCCTGCCCTACACGCAGCCTTCAGTGTCGGAGAACACACTCTCCTGCCCTATAAGCAGTCAGCAGTGTCGGAGAACACACTCTGCTGCCCTACACGCAGTCAGCAGTGTCGGAAAACCCGCTCTCCTGCCCTACACGGAGTTAGCAGTGTCGGAGAACAGAACACACTCTGTTGCTCTACACGCAGTGAGCAGTGTCGGATAACATACTCTCCGGCTCTAAATGCAGTCAGCAGTGTCCGAAAACACACTCTCCTGCCCTACACGAGGTCAGCAGTGTCGGAGAATACACTTTCCTGCCCTACACGCAGTCAGCAATGTCGGAGAACACACTCTCCTGCCCTACACGCAGTCAGCAATGTCGGAGAACACACTCTCCTGCCATACACGCAGTCAAAGTGTCGGAGAACACACTCTCCTGTCCTACATGCAGTCAACAGTGTCGGACAACACACTCTCCTGCCCTACACGCTGCTGGACAACACACTCTCCTTCCCTAAATGTAGTCAGTAGTGTCGGAGAACACACTATCCTGCCCTACACGCAGTCAGCAGGGTCAAGGAACACATTCTCCTGCCCTATACACAGTCAACAGTGTCGGAGAACACACTTTCCTGCCCTACACGCAGTCAGCAATGTCGGAGAACACACTCTCCTGCCATACACGCAGTCAAAGTGTCGGAGAACACACTCTCCTGTCCTACATGCAGTCAACAGTGTCGGACAACACACTCTCCTGCCCTACACGCTGCCGGACAACACACTCTCCTTCCCTAAATGTAGTCAGTAGTGTCGGAGAACACACTATCCTGCCCTACACGCAGTCAGCAGGGTCAAGGAACACATTCTCCTGCCCTATACACAGTCAACAGTGTCGGAGAACACACTTTCCTGCCCTACATGCAGCCAGCAGTGTCGGAGAACACACTCTCCTGCCCTATACGCAGTGAGCAGTGTCGGAGAACACACTCTGCTGCCATACACCCAGTCAGCAGTGTCAGAGAACCCGCTCTCCTGCCCTACACGGAGTCAGCAGTGTCAGAGAACAGAACACACTCTCCTGCCCTACATGCAGTCAGCAGTGTCGGAGAACCGAACACACTTTCCTGCCCTACACGCAGTCGGAGAACACACTCTCCTGCCCTACACGCAGTCAGCAGTGTCGGAGAACACACTCTCCTGCCTTACATGCAGTCAGCAGTGTCGGAGAACACACTCTCCTGCCTTACATGCCGTCAGCAGTGTCGGAGAACACATTCTCCTGCCCTACACGCAGTCAGCAATGTCGGATAACACGCTCTCCTGACCTACACGCAGTCAACAGTGTCGGAGAACACACTCTCCTGTCCTACATGCAGTCAGCAGTGTCGGAGAACACACTCTCCTGCCCTACACGCAGTCGGAGAACACACTCTCCTGCCCTACACACAGTCAAAGTGTCGGATAACACACTCTCCTGTCCTACATGCAGTCAACAGTGTCGGACAGCACACTCTCCTGCCCTACACGCAGTCGGAGAACACACTCTCCTTCCCTACACGCAGTCAGCAATGTCGGAGAACACACTCTCATGCCCTACACGCAGTACAAGTGTCGGAGAACACACTCTCCTGTCCTACATGCAGTCAACAGTGTTGGACAACACACTCTCCTGCTCTACACGCAGTCAGCAATGTCGGAGAACACACTCTCCTGCCCTACACGCAGTCAGCAGTGTCGGAGAACACACTCTCTTGCCCTACACGCATTCAGCAGTGTCGGAGAACATAACACACATTCCTGTCCTACATGCAGGCAGCAGTGTCGGAGAACACACTCTCCTGCCCTACACGCAGTCAGCAGTGTCGGAGAACACACTCTCCTGCCCTACATGCAGTCAGCAATGTCAGAGAGCACACTCTCCTGCCCTACATGCAGTCAGTAGTGTCGGAGAACACACGTTCCTGCCCTACACGCAGCCAGCAGTGTCGGAGAACACACACTCCTGCCCTATGCGCAGTCAGCAGTGTCGGGGAACACATTATCATGCCCTACACGCAGTCAAAGTGTCGGAGAACACACTCTCCTGTCCTACATGCAGTCAACAGTGTTGGACAACACACTCTCCTGCCCTACACGCAGTCAGCAATGTCGGAGAACACACTCTCCTGCCCTACACCCAGTCAGCAGTGTCGGAGAACAGAACACACTCTCCTGCCCTACACGCAGTCAGCAGTGTCGGAGAACACACTCTCCTGCCCTACATGCAGTCAGCAATGTCAGAGAACACACTCTCCTGCCCTACATGCAGTCAGTAGTGTCGGAGAACACACGTTCCTGCCCTACATGCAGCCAGCAGTGTCGGAGAACACACACTCCTGCCCTATGCGCAGTCAGCAGTGTCGGAGAACACACTCTGCTGCCCTACACGCTGTCAGCAGTGTCGGAGAACCCGCTCTCCTGCCCTACACGGAGTCAGCAGTGTCAGAGAACAGAACACACTCTCCTGCCCTACACGCAGTCAGCAGTGTCGGATAACACACTCCTGCTATATACGCAGTCAGCAGTGTCCGAAAACACACTCTCCTGCCCTACACGCAGTCAGAGAACACACTCTCCTGCCCTATACGCAGTCAGCATTGTCAGAAAACACACTCTCCTGCCCCCTCTACACACAGTCAGCAGTGTCAGAGAACACGCTCTCCTGCCCTACACGCAGTCAGCAGTATCGGATAACACACTTCCCTGCCCTACACGCAGTCAGCAGTGTCGGAGAACACACTCTCCTGCTCTACACGCAGTCAGCAGTTTTTGAGAACACACTCTCCTGTCCTACATGCAGTCAGCAGTGTCGGAGAACACATTCTCCTGCCCTACACGCAGTCAGCAGTGTCGGAGAACACACTCTCCTGCCCTACACGCAGTCAACAGTGTCGGATAACACACTCTCCTGCCCTACACGCAGTCAGCAGTGTCGGAGAACAGAACACACTTTCCTGTCCTACATGCAGTCAGCAGTGTCGGAGAACACACTCTACTGCCCTACACGCAGTCATCAGTGCCGTAGAACACACTCTCCTGCCCTACACGCAGTCAGCAGTGTTTGAGAACACACTCCCCTGTCCTACCTGCATTCAGCAGTGTCGGAGAACACATTATCCTGCCCTACACGCAGTCAGCAGTGTCGGAGAACACACTCTCCTGCCCTACGCGCAGTAAGCAGTGTCGGAGACAGAACACACTCTCCTGCCCTACACGCAGTCAGCAGTGTCGGAGACAGAACACACTCTACTGCCCTACACGCAGTCAGCAGTGTCGGAGAACACACTCTCCTGCCCTACACGCAGTCAGCAATGTCGGAGAACACACTCTCCTGCCCTACATGCAGTCAGCAGTGTCGGAGAACAGAACACACTTTCCTGCCTTACACGCAGTCAGCAGTGTCGGAGAACACACTCTCCTGCCCTACACGCAGTCAGCAGTGTCGGAGAACACACTCTTCTGCTCTACACGCAGTCAGCAGTGTCGGAGAACAGAACACACTTTCCTGCCTTACACGCAGTCAGCAGTGTCGGAGAACACACTCTCCTGCCCTACATGCAGTCAGCAGTGTCGGAGAACAGAACACACTTTCCTGCCTTACACGCAGTCAGCAGTGTCGGAGAACACACTCTCCTGCCCTACACGCAGTCAGCAGTGTCGGAGAACACACTCTCCTGCCCTACACGCAGTCAGCAGTGTCGGAGAACACACTCTTCTGCCCTACACGAAGTCAGCAGTGTCGGAGAATACACTTTCCTGCCCTACACGCAGTCAGCAATGTCGGAGAACACAATCTCCTGCCCTACACGCAGTCAGCAATGTCGGAGAACACACTCTCCTGCCATACACGCAGTCAAAGTGTCGGAGAACACACTCTCCTGTCCTACATGCAGTCAACAGTGTCGGACAACACACTCTCCTGCCCTACACGCTGCCGGAGAACACACTCTCCTGCCCTACACGCAGTCGGAGTACACACTCTCCTGCCCTACACGCAGTCAGTAATTTCGGAGAACGCACTCTCCTGCCCTACACGCAGTCAAAGTGTCGGAGAACACACTCTCCTGTCCTACATGCAGTCAACAGTGTTGGACAACATACTCTCCTGCCCTGCACACAGTCAGCAGTGTCGAAGAACACACTCTCCTTCCCTACATGTAGTCAGTAGTGTCGGAGAACACACTCTCCTGCCCTACACGCAGTCAGCAGGGTCGGGGAACACATTCTCCTGCCCTATACACAGTCAACAGTGTCGGAGAACACACTTTCCTGCCCTACACGCAGCCAGCAGTGTCGGAGAACACACTCTCCTGCCCTATACGCAGTAAGCAGTGTCGGAGAACACACTCTGCTGCCATACACCCAGTCAGCAGTGTCAGAGAACCCGCTCTCCTGCCCTACACGGAGTCAGCAGTGTCGGAGAACAGAACACACTCTCCTGCCCTACATGCAGTCAGCAGTGTCGGAGACCCGAACACACTTTCCTGCCCTACACGCAGTCGGAGAACACACTCTCCTGCCCTACACGCAGTCAGCAGTGTCGGAGAACACACTCTCCTGTCCTACATGCAGTCAGCAGTGTCGGAGAACACACTCTCCTGCCCTACACGCAGTCGGAGAACACACTCTCCTGCCCTACACACAGTCAAAGTGTCGGAGAACACACTCTCCTGTCCTACATGCAGTCAGCAGTGTCGGAGAACACACTCTCCTGCCCTACATGCTGTCAGCAGTGTCGGAGAACACATTCTCCTGCCCTACACGCAGTCAGCAATGTCGGATAACACGCTCTCCTGACCTACACGCAGTCAACAGTGTCGGAGAACACACTCTCCTGTCCTACATGCAGTCAGCAGTGTCGGAGAACACACTCTCCTGCCCTACACGCAGTCGGAGAACACACTCTCCTGCCCTACACACAGTCAAAGTGTCGGAGAACACACTCTCCTGTCCTACATGCAGTCAACAGTGTCGGACAGCACACTCTCCTGCCCTACACGCAGTCGGAGAACACACTCTCCTGCCCTACACGCAGTCAGCAATGTCGGAGAACACACTCTCATGCCCTACACGCAGTAAAAGTGTCGGAGAACACACTCTCCTGTCCTACATGCAGTCAACAGTGTTGGACAACACACTCTCCTGCTCTACACGCAGTCAGCAATGTCGGAGAACACACTCTCCTGCTCTTCACGCAGTCAGCAGTGTCGGAGAACACACTCTCTTGCCCTACATGCAGTCAGCAATGTCAGAGAGCACACTCTTCTGCCCTACATGCAGTCTGTAGTGTCGGAGAACACACGTTCCTGCCCTACACGCAGCCAGCAGTGTCGGAGAACACACACTCCTGCCCTATGCGCAGTCAGCAGTGTCGGGGAACACATTATCATGCCCTACACGCAGTCAAAGTGTCGGAGAACACACTCTCCTGTCCTACATGCAGTCAACAGTGTTGGACAACACACTCTCCTGCTCTACACGCAGTCAGCAATGTCGGAGAACACACTCTCCTGCTCTTCACGCAGTCAGCAGTGTCGGAGAACACACTCTCTTGCCCTACATGCAGTCAGCAATGTCAGAGAGCACACTCTCCTGCCCTACATGCAGTCAGCAGTGTCGGAGAACAGAACACACTTTCCTGCCTTACACGCAGTCAGCAGTGTCGGAGAACACACTCTCCTGCCCTACACGCAGTCAGCAGTGTCGGAGAACACACTCTTCTGCTCTACACGCAGTCAGCAGTGTCGGAGAACAGAACACACTTTCCTGTCCTACATGCAGTCAGCAGTGCCGGAGAACACACTTTCCTGCCCTACACACAGTCAGCAGTGCCAGAGAACACACTCTCCTGCCCTTCACGCAGTCATCAGTGCCGGAGAACACACTCTCCTGCCCTACCCGCTATCAGCAGTGTCGAAGAACACACTCTCCTTCCCTACATGCAGTCAGTAGTGTCGGAGAACACGCTCTCCTGCCCTACACGCAGTCAGCAGGGTCGGGGAACACACTCTCCTGCCCTACACGCAGCCAACAGTGTCGGAGAACACACTTGCCTGTTCTACACGCAGCCAGCAGTGTCGGAGAACACACTCTCCTGCCCTATACGCAGATAGCAGTGTCGGAGAACACACTCTGCTGCCTTATGCGCAGTCAGCAGTGTCGGAAAACACACTCTGCTGCCCTACACGCAGTCAGCAGTGTCGGAGAACACACTTGCCTGCCCTACACGCAGCCAGCAGTGTCGGAGAACCCGCTCTCCTGCCCTACACGGAGTCAACAGTGTCGGAGAACACACTTGCCTGCCCTACACGCAGCCAGCAGTGTCGGAGAACACACTCTCCTGCCCTATACGCAGTCAGCAGTGTCGGAAAACACACTCTGCTGCCCTATGCGCAGTCAGCAGTGTCGGAGAACGCACTCTGCTGCCCTATACGCAGTCAGCAGTGTCGGAGAACACACTCTCCTGCCCTACATGCAGTCAGGAGTGTCGGAGAACAGAACACACTTTCCTACCCTACACGCAGTCGGAGAACACACTCTCCTGCCCTAAACGCAGTCAGCAGTGTCGGAGAACACACTCTCCTGCCCTACATGCAGTCAGCAGTGTCGGAGAACACACTCTCCTGCCCTACATGCAGTCAGCAGTGTCGGAGAACACACTCTCCTGCCCTACACGCAGTCAGCAATGTCGGATAACACACTCTCCTGCCCTACACGCAGTCAACAGTGTCGGAGAACACACTCTCCTGTCCTACATGTAGTCAGCAGTGTCGGAAAACACACTCTCCTGCCCTACACGCAGTCGGAGAACACACTCTCCTGCCCTACACGCAGTCAAAGTGTCGGAGAACACACTCTCCTGTCCTACATGCAGTCAACAGTGTGGGCAACACATTCTCCTGCCCTACACGCAGTCGGAGAACACACTCTCCTGCCCTACACGCAGCCGGAGAACACACTCTCCTGCCCTACACGCAGTCAGCAATGTCGGAGAACACACTCTCATGCCCTACACGCAGTCAAAGTGTCGGAGAACACACTCCCCTGTCCTACATGCAGTCAACAGTGTTGGACAACACACTCTCCTGCCCTACACGCAGTCAGCAATGTCGGAGAACACACTCTCCTGCCCTACACGCAGTCAGCAGTGTCGGAGAACACACTCTCTTGACCTACACGCAGTCAGCAGTGTCGGAGAACAGAACACACTTTCCTGTCCTACATGCAGGCAGCAGTGTCGGAGAACACACTCTCCTGCCCTACACGCAGTCAGCAATGTCAGAGAGCACACTCTCCTGCCCTACATGCAGTCTGTAGTGTCGGAGAACACACGTTCCTGCCCTACACGCAGCCAGCAGTGTCGGAGAACACACTCTCCTGCCCTATAAGCAGTCAGCAGTGTCGGAGAACACACTCTGCTGACCTACACGCAGTCAGCAGTGTCGGAGAACCCGATCTCCTGCCCTACACGGAGTTAGCAGTGTCGGAGAACAGAACACACTCTGTTGCTCTACACGCAGTGAGCAGTGTCGGATAACATACTCTCCGGCTCTAAATGCAGTCAGCAGTGTCCGAAAACACACTCTCCTGCCCTAAACGAAGTCAGCAGTGTCGGAGAATACACTTTCCTGCCCTACACGCAGTCAGCAATGTCGGAGAACACACTCTCCTGCCCTACACGCAGTCAGCAATGTCGGAGAACACACTCTCCTGCCATACACGCAGTCAAAGTGTCGGAGAACACACTCTCCTGTCCTACATGCAGTCAACAGTGTCGGACAACACACTCTCCTGCCCTACACGCTGCCGGAGAACACACTCTCCTGCCCTACACGCAGTCGGAGAACACACTCTCCTGCCCTACACGCAGTCAGTAATTTCGGAGAACGCACTTTCCTGCCCTACACGCAGTCAAAGTGTCGGAGAACACACTCTCCTGTCCTACATGCAGTCAACAGTGTTGGACAACATACTCTCCTGCCCTGCACACAGTCAGCAGTGTCGAAGAACACACTCTCCTTCCCTACATGTAGTCAGTAGTGTCGGAGAACACACTCTCCTGCCCTACACGCAGTCAGCAGGGTCGGGGAACACATTCTCCTGCCCTATACACAGTCAACAGTGTCGGAGAACACACTTTCCTGCCCTACACGCAGCCAGCAGTGTCGGAGAACACACTCTCCTGCCCTATACGCAGTGAGCAGTGTCGGAGAACACACTCTGCTGCCATACACCCAGTCAGCAGTGTCAGAGAACCCGCTCTCCTGCCCTACACGGGGTCAGCAGTGTCGGAGAACAGAACACACTCTCCTGCCCTACATGCAGTCAGCAGTGTCGGAGAACCGAACACACTTTCCTGCCCTACACGCAGTCGGAGAACACACTCTCCTGCCCTACACGCAGTCAGCAGTGTCGGAGAACACACTCTCCTGCCCTACATGCAGTCAGCAGTGTCGGAGAACACACTCTCCTGCCCTACATGCTGTCAGCAGTGTCGGAGAACACATTCTCCTGCCCTACACGCAGTCAGCAATGTCGGATAACACGCTCTCCTGACCTACACGCAGTCAACAGTGTCGGAGAACACACTCTCCTGTCCTACATGCAGTCAGCAGTGTCGGAGAACACACTCTCCTGCCCTACACGCAGTCGGAGAACACACTCTCCTGCCCTACACACAGTCAAAGTGTCGGAGAACACACTCTCCTGTCCTACATGCAGTCAACAGTGTCGGACAGCACACTCTCCTGCCCTACACGCAGTCGGAGAACACACTCTCCTGCCCTACACGCAGTCAGCAATGTCGGAGAACACACTCTCATGCCCTACACGCAGTAAAAGTGTCGGAGAACACACTCTCCTGTCCTACATGCAGTCAACAGTGTTGGACAACACACTCTCCTGCTCTACACGCAGTCAGCAATGTCGGAGAACACACTCTCCTGCTCTTCACGCAGTCAGCAGTGTCGGAGAACACACTCTCTTGCCCTACATGCAGTCAGCAATGTCAGAGAGCACACTCTCCTGCCCTACATGCAGTCTGTAGTGTCGGAGAACACACGTTCCTGCCCTACACGCAGCCAGCAGTGTCGGAGAACACACTCTCCTGCCCTATAAGCAGTCAGCAGTGTCGGAGAACACACTCTGCTGCCCTACACGCAGTCAGCAGTGTCGGAGAACCCGCTCTCCTGTCCTACACGGAGTTAGCAGTGTCGGAGAACAGAACACACTCTGGTTGCTCTACACGCAGTGAGCAGTGTCGGATAACATACTCTCCGGCTCTAAATGCAGTCAGCAGTGTCCGAAAACACACTCTCCTGCCCTACACGAGGTCAGCAGTGTCGGAGAATACACTTTCCTGCCCTACACGCAGTCAGCAATGTCGGAGAACACACTCTCCTGCCCTACACGCAGTCAGCAATGTCGGAGAACACACTCTCCTGCCATACAAGCAGTCAAAGTGTCGGAGAACACACTCTCCTGTCCTACATGCAGTCAACAGTGTCGGACAACACACTTTCCTGCCCTACACGCTGCCGGACAACACACTCTCCTTCCCTAAATGTAGTCAGTAGTGTCGGAGAACACACTATCCTGCCCTACACGCAGTCAGCAGGGTCAAGGAACACATTCTCCTGCCCTATACACAGTCAACAGTGTCGGAGAACACACTTTCCTGCCCTACACGCAGCCAGCAGTGTCGGAGAACACACTCTCCTGCCCTATACGCAGTGAGCAGTGTCGGAGAACACACTCTGCTGCCATACACCCAGTCAGCAGTGTCAGAGAACCCGCTCTCCTGCCCTACACGGAGTCAGCAGTGTCGGAGAACAGAACACACTCTCCTGCCTTACATGCAGTCAGCAGTGTCGGAGAACCGAACACACTTTCCTGCCCTACACGCAGTCGGAGAACACACTCTCCTGCCCTACACGCAGTCAGCAGTGTCGGAGAACACACTCTCCTGCCCTACATGCAGTCAGCAGTGTCGGAGAACACACTCTCCTGCCCTACATGCTGTCAGCAGTGTCGGAGAACACATTCTCCTGCCCTACACGCAGTCAGCAATGTCGGATAACACGCTCTCCTGACCTACACGCAGTCAACAGTGTCGGAGAACACACTCTCCTGTCCTACATGCAGTCAGCAGTGTCGGAGAACACACTCTCCTGCCCTACACGCAGTCGGAGAACACACTCTCCTGCCCTACACACAGTCAAAGTGTCGGAGAACACACTCTCCTGTCCTACATGCAGTCAACAGTGTCGGACAGCACACTCTCCTGCCCTACACGCAGTCGGAGAACACACTCTCCTGCCCTACACGCAGTCAGCAATGTCGGAGAACACACTCTCATGCCCTACACGCAGTAAAAGTGTCGGAGAACACACTCTCCTGTCCTACATGCAGTCAACAGTGTTGGACAACACACTCTCCTGCTCTACACGCAGTCAGCAATGTCGGAGAACACACTCTCCTGCCCTACACGCAGTCAGCAGTGTCGGAGAACACACTCTCTTGCCCTACACGCAGTCAGCAGTGTCGGAGAACAGAACACACATTCCTGTCCTACATGCAGGCAGCAGTGTCGGAGAACACACTCTCCTGCCCTACACGCAGTCAGCAGTGTCGGAGAACACACTCTCCTGCCCTACATGCAGTCAGCAATGTCAGAGAGCACACTCTCCTGCCCTACATGCAGTCAGTAGTGTCGGAGAACACACGTTCCTGCCCTACACGCAGCCAGCAGTGTCGGAGAACACACACTCCTGCCCTATGCGCAGTCAGCAGTGTCGGGGAACACATTATCATGCCCTACACGCAGTCAAAGTGTCGGAGAACACACTCTCCTGTCCTACATGCAGTCAACAGTGTTGGACAACACACTCTCCTGCCCTACACGCAGTCAGCAATGTCGGAGAACACACTCTCCTGCCCTACACCCAGTCAGCAGTGTCGGAGAACAGAACACACTCTCCTGCCCTACACGCAGTCAGCAGTGTCGGAGAACACACTCTCCTGCCCTACATGCAGTCAGCAATGTCAGAGAACACACTCTCCTGCCCTACATGCAGTCAGTAGTGTCGGAGAACACACGTTCCTGCCCTACATGCAGCCAGCAGTGTCGGAGAACACACACTCCTGCCCTATGCGCAGTCAGCAGTGTCGGAGAACACACTCTGCTGCCCTACACGCTGTCAGCAGTGTCGGAGAACCCGCTCTCCTGCCCTACACGGAGTCAGCAGTGTCAGAGAACAGAACACACTCTCCTGCCCTACACGCAGTCAGCAGTGTCGGATAACACACTCCTGCTATATACGCAGTCAGCAATGTCCGAAAACACACTCTCCTGCCCTACACGCAGTCAGAGAACACACTCTCCTGCCCTACACGCAGTCAGCATTGTCAGAGAACACACTCTCCTGCCCCCTCTACACACAGTCAGCAGTGTCAGAGAACACGCTCTCCTGCCCTACACGCAGTCAGCAGTGTTGGAGAACAGAACACACTCTCCTGCCCTACACGCAGTCAGCAGTATCGGATAACACACTTCCCTGCCCTACACGCAGTCAGCAGTGTCGGAGAACACACTCTCCTGCTCTACACGCAGTCAGCAGTTTTTGAGAACACACTCTCCTGTCCTACATGCAGTCAGCAGTGTCGGAGAACACATTCTCCTGCCCTACACGCAGTCAGCAGTGTCGGAGAACACACTCTCCTGCCCTACACGCAGTCAACAGTGTCGGATAACACACTCTCCTGCCCTACACGCAGTCAGCAGTGTCGGAGAACAGAACACACTTTCCTGTCCTACACGCAGTCAGCAGTGTCGGAGAACACACTCTACTGCCCTACACGCAGTCATCAGTGCCGTAGAACACACTCTCCTGCCCTACACGCAGTCAGCAGTGTTTGAGAACACACTCCCCTGTCCTACCTGCATTCAGCAGTGTCGGAGAACACATTATCCTGCCCTACACGCAGTCAGCAGTGTCGGAGAACACACTCTCCTGCCCTACGCGCAGTAAGCAGTGTCGGAGACAGTACACACTCTCCTGCCCTACACGCAGTCAGCAGTGTCGGAGACAGAACACACTCTACTGCCCTACACGCAGTCAGCAGTGTCGGAGAACACACTCTCCTGCCCTACACGCAGTCAGCAATGTCGGAGAACACACTCTCCTGCCCTACATGCAGTCAGCAGTGTCGGAGAACAGAACACACTTTCCTGCCTTACACGCAGTCAGCAGTGTCGGAGAACACACTCTCCTGCCCTACACGCAGTCAGCAGTGTCGGAGAACACACTCTTCTGCTCTACACGCAGTCAGCAGTGTCGGAGAACAGAACACACTTTCCTGTCCTACATGCAGTCAGCAGTGCCGGAGAACACACTTTCCTGCCCTACACACAGTCAGCAGTGCCAGAGAACACACTCTCCTGCCCTTCACGCAGTCATCAGTGCCGGAGAACACACTCTCCTGCCCTACCCGCTATCAGCAGTGTCGAAGAACACACTCTCCTTCCCTACATGCAGTCAGTAGTGTCGGAGAACACGCTCTCCTGCCCTACACGCAGTCAGCAGGGTCGGGGAACACACTCTCCTGCCCTACACGCAGCCAACAGTGTCGGAGAACACACTTGCCTGTTCTACACGCAGCCAGCAGTGTCGGAGAACACACTCTCCTGCCCTATACGCAGATAGCAGTGTCGGAGAACACACTCTGCTGCCTTATGCGCAGTCAGCAGTGTCGGAAAACACACTCTGCTGCCCTACACGCAGTCAGCAGTGTCGGAGAACACACTTGCCTGCCCTACACGCAGCCAGCAGTGTCGGAGAACCCGCTCTCCTGCCCTACACGGAGTCAACAGTGTCGGAGAACACACTTGCCTGCCCTACACGCAGCCAGCAGTGTCGGAGAACACACTCTCCTGCCCTATACGCAGTCAGCAGTGTCGGAGAACACACTCTGCTGCCCTATGCGCAGTCAGCAGTGTCGGAGAACGCACTCTGCTGCCCTATACGCAGTCAGCAGTGTCGGAGAACACACTCTCCTGCCCTACATGCAGTCAGGAGTGTCGGAGAACAGAACACACTTTCCTACCCTACACGCAGTCGGAGAACACACTCTCCTGCCCTAAACGCAGTCAGCAGTGTCGGAGAACACACTCTCCTGCCCTACATGCAGTCAGCAGTGTCGGAGAACACACTCTCCTGCCCTACATGCAGTCAGCAGTGTCGGAGAACACACTCTCCTGCCCTACACGCAGTCAGCAATGTCGGATAACACACTCTCCTGCCCTACACGCAGTCATCAGTGTCGGAGAACACACTCTCCTGTCCTACATGTAGTCAGCAGTGTCGGAAAACACACTCTCCTGCCCTACACGCAGTCGGAGAACACACTCTCCTGCCCTACACGCAGTCAAAGTGTCGGAGAACACACTCTCCTGTCCTACATGCAGTCAACAGTGTGGGCAACACATTCTCCTGCCCTACACGCAGTCGGAGAACACACTCTCCTGCCCTACACGCAGCCGGAGAACACACTCTCCTTCCCTACACGCAGTCAGCAATGTCGGAGAACACACTCTCATGCCCTACACGCAGTCAAAGTGTCGGAGAACACACTCCCCTGTCCTACATGCAGTCAACAGTGTTGGACAACACACTCTCCTGCCCTACACGCAGTCAGCAATGTCGGAGAACACACTCTCCTGCCCTACACGCAGTCAGCAGTGTCGGAGAACACACTCTCTTGCCCTACACGCAGTCAGCAGTGTCGGAGAACAGAACACACTTTCCTGTCCTACATGCAGGCAGCAGTGTCGGAGAACACACTCTCCTGCCCTACACGCAGTCAGCAATGTCAGAGAGCACACTCTCCTGCCCTACATGCAGTCTGTAGTGTCGGAGAACACACGTTCCTGCCCTACACGCAGCCAGCAGTGTCGGAGAACACACTCTCCTGCCCTATAAGCAGTCAGCAGTGTCGGAGAACACACTCTGCTGCCCTACACGCAGTCAGCAGTGTCGGAGAACCCGATCTCCTGCCCTACACGGAGTTAGCAGTGTCGGAGAACAGAACACACTCTGTTGCTCTACACGCAGTGAGCAGTGTCGGATAACATACTCTCCGGCTCTAAATGCAGTCAGCAGTGTCCGAAAACACACTCTCCTGCCCTACACGAAGTCAGCAGTGTCGGAGAATACACTTTCCTGCCCTACACGCAGTCAGCAATGTCGGAGAACACACTCTCCTGCCCTACACGCAGTCAGCAATGTCGGAGAACACACTCTCCTGCCATACACGCAGTCAAAGTGTCGGAGAACACACTCTCCTGTCCTACATGCAGTCAACAGTGTCGGACAACACACTCTCCTTCCCTACACGCTGCCGGAGAACACACTCTCCTGCCCTACACGCAGTCGGAGAACACACTCCCCTGCCCTACACGCAGTCAGTAATTTCGGAGAACGCACTCTCCTGCCCTACACGCAGTCAAAGTGTCGGAGAACACACTCTCCTGTCCTACATGCAGTCAACAGTGTTGGACAACATACTCTCCTGCCCTGCACACAGTCAGCAGTGTCGAAGAACACACTCTCCTTCCCTACATGTAGTCAGTAGTGTCGGAGAACACACTCTCCTGCCCTACACGCAGTCAGCAGGGTCGGGGAACACATTCTCCTGCCCTATACACAGTCAACAGTGTCGGAGAACACACTTTCCTGCCCTACACGCAGCCAGCAGTGTCGGAGAACACACTCTCCTGCCCTATACGCAGTGAGCAGTGTCGGAGAACACACTCTGCTGCCATACACCCAGTCAGCAGTGTCAGAGAACCCGCTCTCCTGCCCTACACGGAGTCAGCAGTGTCGGAGAACAGAACACACTCTCCTGCCCTACATGCAGTCAGCAGTGTCGGAGAACCGAACACACTTTCCTGCCCTACACGCAGTCGGAGAACACACTCTCCTGCCCTACACGCAGTCAGCAGTGTCGGAGAACACACTCTCCTGTCCTACATGCAGTCAGCAGTGTCGGAGAACACACTCTCCTGCCCTACATGCTGTCAGCAGTGTCGGAGAACACATTCTCCTGCCCTACACGCAGTCAGCAATGTCGGATAACACGCTCTCCTGACCTACACGCAGTCAACAGTGTCGGAGAACACACTCTCCTGTCCTACATGCAGTCAGCAGTGTCGGAGAACACACTCTCCTGCCCTACACGCAGTCGGAGAACACACTCTCCTGCCCTACACACAGTCAAAGTGTCGGAGAACACACTCTCCTGTCCTACATGCAGTCAACAGTGTCGGATAGCACACTCTCCTGCCCTACACGCAGTCGGAGAACACACTCTCCTGCCCTACACGCAGTCAGCAATGTCGGAGAACACACTCTCATGCCCTACACGCAGTAAAAGTGTCGGAGAACACACTCCTGTCCTACATGCAGTCAACAGTGTTGGACAACACACTCTCCTGCTCTACACGCAGTCAGCAATGTCGGAGAACACACTCTCCTGCCCTACACGCAGTCAGCAGTGTCGGAGAACACACTCTCTTGCCCTACACGCAGTCAGCAGTGTCGGAGAACAGAACACACATTCCTGTCCTACATGCAGGCAGCAGTGTCGGAGAACACACTCTCCTGCCCTACATGCAGTCAGCAGTGTCGGAGAACACACTCTCCTGCCCTACATGCAGTCAGCAATGTCAGAGAGCACACTCTCCTGCCCTACATGCAGTCAGTAGTGTCGGAGAACACACGTTCCTGCCCTACACGCAGCCAGCAGTGTCGGAGAACACACACTCCTGCCCTATGCGCAGTCAGCAGTGTCGGGGAACACATTCTCATGCCCTACACGCAGTCAAAGCGTCGGAGAACACACTCTCCTGTCCTACATGCAGTCAACAGTGTTGGACAACACACTCTCCTGCCCTACACGCAGTCAGCAATGTCGGAGAACACACTCTCCTGCCCTACACCCAGTCAGCAGTGTCGGAGAACTCGCTCTCCTGCCCCACACGGAGTCAGCAGTGTCGGAGAACAGAACACACTCTCTTGCCCTACACGCAGAAAGCAGTGTCGGATAACACACTTCCCTGCCCTACACGCAGTCAGCAGTGTCGGAGAACACACTCTCCTGCCCTACACGCAGTCAACAGTGTCGGAGAACACACTCTCCTGCCATACACGCAGTCAGCAGTGACGGAGAACACACTCTCCTGCCCTACACGCCGTCAGCAGTGTCGGAGAACATAACACACTTTCCTGTCCTACATTTAGTCAGCAGTGTCGGAGAACACACTTTCCTGCCCTACACGCAGTCAGGAGTGCCAGAGAACACACTCTCCTGCCCTACACGCCGTCAACAGTGCCGGAGAACACACTCTCCTGCCCTACCCGCTGTCAGCAGTGTCGAAGAACACACTCTCCTTCCCTACATGCAGTCAGTAGTGTCGGAGAACACACTCTTCTGCCCTACACGCAGTCTGCAGGGTCGGGGAACACACTCTCCTGCCCTACACGCAGTCAACAGTGTCGGAGAACACACTTTCCTGCCCTACACGCAGCCAGCAGTGTCGGAGAACACACTCTCCTGCCCTATACGCAGTCAGCAGTGTCGGAGAACACACTCTGCTGCCATACACGCAGTCAGCAGTGTCGGAGAACCCGCTCTCCTGCCCTACACGGAGTCAGCAGTGTCGGAGAACAGAACACACTCTCCTGCCCTACATGCAGTCAGCAGTGTCGGAGAACAGAACACACTTTCCTGCCCTACACGCAGTCGGAGAACACACTCTCCTGCCCTACACGCAGTCAGCAGTGTCGGAGAACACACTCTCCTGCCCTACATGCAGTCAGCAGGGTCGGAGAACACACTCTCCTACCCTACATGCAGTCAGCAGTGTCGGAGAACACACTCTCCTGCCCTACACGCAGTCAGCAATGTCGGATAACACACTCTCCTGCCCTACACGCAGTCAACAGTGTCGGAGAACACACTCTCCTGTCCTACATGCAGTCAGCAGTGTCGGAGAACACACTCTCCTGCCCTATACACAGTCGGAGAACACACTCTCCTGCCCTACACGCATTCAGCAATGTCAGAGAACACGCTCTCCTGCCCTACACGCAGTCAAAGTGTCGGGAACACACTCTCCTGTCCTAAATGCAGTCAACAGTGTGGGACAACACACTCTCCTGCCCTACACGCAGTCGGAGAACACACTCTCCTGCCCTACACGCAGTCAGCAATGTCGGAGAACACACTCTCCTGCCCTACACGCAGTCAACAGTGTAGGAGAACACACTCTCCTGCCCTACACGTAGTCGGCAGTGTCGGAGAACACACTTTCCTGCCCTACACACAGCCAGCAGTGTCGGAGAACACACTCTCCTGCCCTATACGCGGTCAGCAGTGTCGGAGAACCCGCTCTCCTGCCCTACACGCAGTCAGCAGTGTCGGAGAACCCGCTCTCCTGCCCTGCACGCAGTCAGCATTGTCGGAGAACAGAACACACTCTCCTGCCCTACACGCAGTCAGCAGTGTCGGATAACACACTCTCCTGCCCTATACGCAGTCAGCAGTGTCCGAAAACACACTCTCCTGCCCTACACGCAGTCGGAGAACACACTCTCCTGCCCTACACTCAGTCAGCAGTGTCAGAGAACACACTCTCCTGCCCTACACGCAGTCAGCAGTGTCGGAGAACCCGCTCTCCTGCCCTACACGCAGTCAGCAGTGTCGGAGAACACACTTTCCCGCCCTACACGCAGTCAGCAGTGTTGGAGAACATACTCTCCTGCCCTACAGGCAGTCAGCAGTGTCGGAGAACACACTCTCCTGCCCTACACGCAGTCAGCAGTGTCGGAGAGCAGAGCACACTTTCCTATCCTACATGCAGTCAGCAGTGTCGGAGAACACACTTTCCTGCCCTACACGCAGTCATCAGTGCCGGAGAACACACTCTCCTGCCCTACACGCAGTCAGCAGTGTCGGAGAACACACTCTCCTGCCCTACACGCAGTCAGCAGTGTCGGAGAACACGCTCTCCTGCCCTACACGCAGTCAGCAGTGTCGGAGAACACACTCTCCTGCCCTACACGCAGTCAGCAATGTAGGAGAACACACTCTCCTGCCCTATACGCAGTCAGCAGTGTAGGAGAACACACTCTCCTGCCCTACATACAGTCAGCAGTGTCGGAGAACACACTCTCCTTCCCTACACGCAGTCAGCAGTGTCGGAGAACAGAACACACTTTCCTGCCCTACACGCAGTCGGATAACACACTCTCCTGCCCTACATGCAGTCAGCAGTGTCGGAGAGCACACTCTCCTGCCCTACACGCAGTCAGCAGTGTCGGAGAACACACTCTCCTGTCCTACATGCAGTCAGCAGTGTTGGAGAACACACTTTCCTGCCCTACACGCAGTCAGCAGTGTCGGAGAACACACTCTCCTGCCCTACACGCAGTCAGCAGTGTCGGAGACAGAACACACTCCCCTTCCCAACACGCAGTCAGCAGTGTCGGAGACAGAACACACTCTACTGCCCTACACGCAGTCAGCAGTGTCGGAGAACACACACTTCTGCCCTACACGCAGTCAGCAATGTCGGAGAACACACTCTCCTGCCCTACATGCAGTCAGCAGTGTCGGAGAACAGCACACTCTCCCGCCCTACACGCAGTCAGCAGTGCCAGAGAACACACTCTCCTGCCCTACACGCAGTCATCAGTGCCGGAGAACACACTCTGCTGCCCTACCCGCTGTCAGCAGTGTCGAAGAACACACTCTCCTTCCCTACATGCAGTCAGTAGTGTCGGAGAACACACTCTCCTGCCCTACACGCAGTCAGCAGGGTCGGGGAACACACTCTCCTGCCCTACACGCAGTCAGCAATGTCGGAGAACACACTCTCCTGCCCTACACGCTGTCAGCAGTGTCGGGGAACACACTTTCCTGCCCTACACGCAGCCAGCAGTGTCGGAGAACACACTCTCCTGCCCTACACGCAGTCAGCAGTGTCGGAGAAAGAACACACTCTCCTGCCCTACACGTAGCCAGCAGTGTCGGAGAACACACTCTCCTGCCATATACGCAGTCAGCAGTGTCGGGGAACACACTCTGCTGCCATACACGCCGTCGGAGAACACACTCTCCGGCCCTAAACGCAGTCAGCAATGTCGGAGAACACACTCTCCTGCCCTACACGCAGTCAAAGTGTCGGAGAACCCGCTCTCCTGCCCTAAACGGAGTCAGCAGTGTTGGAGAACAGAACACACTCTCCTGCTCTACATGCAGTCAGCAGTGTCGGAGAACAGAACACACTTTCCTGCTCTACACGCAGTCGGAGAACACACTCTCCTGCCCTACACGCAGTCAGCAGTGTCGGAGAACACACTCTCCTGCCCTACATGCAGTCAGCAGGGTCGGAGAACACACTCTCCTGCCCTACATGCAGTCAGCAGTGTCGGAGAACACACTCTCTGCCCAACACGCAGTCAGCAATGTCGGATAACACACTCTCCTGCCCTACACGCAGTCAACAGTGTCGGAGAACACACTCTCCTGTCCTACATGCAGTCAGCAGTGTCGGAGAACACACTCTCCTGCCCTACACGCAGTCAGCAATATCGGAGAACACACTCTCCTGCCCTACACGCAGTCAAAGTGTCGGAGAACACACTCTCCTGTCCTACATGCAGTCAACAGTGTGGGACAACACACTCTCCTGCCCTACACGCAGTCGGAGAACACACTCTCCTGCCCTACACGCAGTCAGCAATGTCGGAGAACACACTGTCTTGCCCTACTCGCAGTTAACAGTGTCGAAGAACACACTCTCCTTCCCTACATGCAGTCCGTAGTGTCGGATAACACACTCTCCTGCCCTACACGCAGTCAGCAGTGTCGGAGAACACACTCTCCTGCCCTACATGCAGTCAGCAGTGTCGGAGAACACACTTTCCTGCCCTACACGCAGCCAGCAGTGTCTGAGAAGACACTCTCCTGCCCTATACGCAGTCAGCAGTGTCGGAGAACACACTCTGCTGCCCTACACGCAGTCAGCAGTGTCGGAGAACCCGCTCTCCTGCCCTACACGCAGTCAGCAGTGTCGGAGAACAGAACACACTCTCCTGCCCTACACGCAGTCAGAAGTGTCGGAGAACACACTCTCCTGCCCTATACGCAGTCAGCAGTGTCCGAAAACACACTCTCCTGCCCTACACGCAGTCGGAGAACACACTCTCCTGCCCTACACGCAGTCAGCAGTGTCAGAGCACACACTCTCCTGCCCTACACGCAGTCAGCAGTGTCGGGGAACACGCTCTCCTGCTCTAAAAGCAGTCAGCAGTGTCGGAGAACAGAACACACTCTCCTGTCCTACACGCAGTCAGCAGTGTCGGAGAACACACTTTGCCGCCCTACACGCAGCACACTCTCCTGCCCTACAGGCAGTCAGCAGTGTCGGAGAACACACTCTCCTGCCCTACACGCAGTCAGCAGTGTCGGAAAACAGAACACACTCTACTGCCCTACACGCAGTCAGCAGTGTCGGAGAACACACTCTCCTGCCCTACACGCAGTCAGAAATGTCGGAGAACACACTCTCCTGCCCTATACGCAGATAGGAGTGTAGGAGAACACACTCTCCTGCCCTACATGTAGTCAGCAGTGTCGGAGAACACACTCTCCTGCCCTACACGCAGTCAGCAGTGTCGGAGAACAGAACACATTTTCCTGCCCTACACGCATTCGGATAACACACTCTCCTGTCCTACATGCAGTCAGCAGTGTCGGAGAGCACACTCTCCTGCCCTACACGCAGTCAGCGGTGTTGGAGAACACACTCTCCTGTCCTACATGCAGTCAGCAGTGTCGGAGAACACACTCCCCTGCCCTACACGCAGTCAGCAGTGTCGGAAAACATTACAATCGCAGGCGCATCTGCTAAGCACACTCAAATACAAACGCATTCAGTCATGCTCAAGGGGATTTGGAAAATTGCCTTGATCACCATCGAACGGACCATTTAACCCTCGCCCTATGGGGCGGGGGGCTGACAGCCCTCCTGAGGTTTTTCTTGAATACTTTTTACACATGCAGCGCATCTTGCTGAAATTTTCGGTAGCTGAGTTAACAACAACTATACGTATGCTGCAAATATTTAATTGACATTGCTCACTCTGTTTGGGAGATAATCATGTTTTGATGACGTCATGTTGGTGGAAAAACGATAAATATTTGAAAAATAGTAAAAAGCAGTGTTTTAAAGGAAATTGCAAACGCAATTCACCAAAGATACAAAATGGTATTTTTTGTTTTAAATGGCAATCTCGGATTTGCAAAATTTTGGTTTTTTAACCCCTAAAATATATATATTTTTTAAATCACAACAAAATCAACATTTTCAAGAAAGTTAGAAAAACTGGAATGTATGTGAGAGAACTGAGTATGTAAAATACCCATACCAAATTTCAAAGCAATATCTTCATTTTTGACTGAGTGATGGCTCCCTAAGTGTAAGCAACTGATAACGTCAGTTTTTAATAACTTGTTTTTACTTTTTGTTACAAGATACGAACAAATCATTACCCTTTTCTGTATTTCTGAGCCAAAACTGGCCTAGGAACATACCTTTTATTTACATTTATCAATTTCCAATTTTGAGGTTTTCTGAAGAGCAAAATCGCTGTTCTGGACGTGGTAAATCCGAGGCCATTCAATTGACCTGGAAGGTCACTCGTTGATCTGAAACCTAAAAAATAGCAAACTGTTAGATTCCTCTTATGATAGGCAACATGCTGGTTCTTACCGCATTGCTCTAAGCTGCTTGGTTTGTAAGTTAACAGGGGGGGCTGTCAGGCCCCATCCCCGTAGGGCGAAGGTGAAAAAAGCTCCCGTAGGGCGAGGGTTAACTGATCATCTTATGTTTCATCTCCGCAAATCGGCAAGTATACAGTAAATACAATGTTGCTTCATCACGTCTCGTTAGACACTGGTATTCGCTGTTATTGTATTTTTCGCTTGTCACCTGGATGGTCAGAGGAGTTAAACAGCTGCTAACGTTGTCTTCCGCCTATTTAGGTGAACACCACTACAGGCATGGTGCGACAAGTCACCACTGGGGCAGAGGACGTCAGCAAAATACTGACCTGCGGCGCCGGCTACATGTAAGATCCTGAACAGTGGACAGTTATGCTCAATCATTTGGACGTTGTTCCTGGCAGAATATATATTATTGTTGCGCAGCTTTATTTAGTCATCGTCACGTTCACGGAGTTTTATTTACACCTTTCCAGATTTACACCGTTTCTTACAGCTAGAAGCTATCTCAGATAACCTGTTCCCAAGATGCTCTACATCCAGGAGGTTTTGCGAGAGCGATTGCTTTGTTTCGAAACTATACCTACTAATTTTCTGTCGCGATAATCGATGCCTTGTAGTTGTATCTCTGTTATTGTATGAGTTGTAGGTGTTGCTGAACCAGTGACTGTAGAGATTACTACACCACCTTGTAATGTAAGGTGTATGAGTGTGTGCTCTGACACGGCTGTGTGAGTTCGCAACAATGTCGTGACTGCGCTGTTTCAGATATTACCTGTCACCGGTGGCAGACCAGCCGGGGCAGCGTCACCTGTTCCGCGTCTCACCTGATCGTCCCGACACCCCACACTGCTTGACCTGCGGTCAGGTGATCGGGCCTCACCCGCCCCACTCCCATCTCTGCCTCCACTACGACGCCCTGTTCAGCGCAGACTCCCGCCATTACGCGCTCCTCTGCAACGGTCCCGCGGTGCCACACGTAATTGTAAGTTCTGCCGGCACATCACAGATGTCGCTACTGCGCAACAACTCGGCCCTCCGCGCGATCGCTGCTGCGGCGGCTCTGCCAGAAGTGCGCGCACTGCGTCTACAGCTGCCCTCCGGCGGGGAGGCACACGCCCGACTGTTGATTCCGCCGCAGTACCGCGAAGGCGACCTGGTGTCTTACTCTCTTCTGGTACGGATCGCCTTCGACCCCAGACTGCCTCCAGCAGCGGACGGGGTCGCCTGGACGGTCGACTTGGCCACCTACCTGGCGTCGCGACGCCAGACGGTTGTAGCGGATGTGACGCTGCCCGTCCGGCCAACCGACGCGTGGAGCGCCGCTAGGGACGCTGCCAACCTGGGGAAAGTGATGGAGAGTCTCATCTCCCAGCTGGAGTTTGTCAATCCACAGCGTGTTGGGGTCATAGGTCGAGGATATGGAGGACAGGTGGCTCTCCGGCTGCTGGCAGAGGATAAGCCGGTTGTCACCTGCGTTGTGGCCATCTCGCCCATCACGTCGTTGATCAGTTATGGTAAGTTATGGAAAGACAGGCTTCCTGGGTACCTTTAGTTGCTCAGCTACCTTTAGTTGACAGCATGAAAAGTGTCTGAAACATAGGGTCTTATTTCTTAGCTGAAACTGAAGTAAGGAACAATATTCGAAGCCAGAGTCAATACTTTGTCGTATGCGACGCTTCTCATGAGCTGTGCTGGGATTGGTATAACCACATCCAACGTTTGCTGATAGTAGTATGTAGTATTTACTTCGTGGGCTTATCCCTGACACATGACCGAGGTCATAGGGCTATTCTTAAGCCCGAGTCAATCGCACGAAGACATACAGTGATGGGTAAAATACAGGCACACTTCATACACACGACAAAACAGCGGCAATCAAGATTCAAGAGACTAATGCCTTAGGCAGAGTCTGATGCCGTCACTCCGATCACGTCACTTCTGACAAGCGCTGTCGCAGCTTATACAAGAAGAGGGAGGCGGACATAGTCACAAACTCTCGCGGCAGGGTGTTGTACTCGGCAGCCGCGCGGTATACAAACTGTCTCTTCCCCGCGGCCGAGCCACGTATGCGGGGGAGACTGAGCAGGTGGTCCTGTCGGGTACTGCGGCTATGGTCATCGCGCTCGGCATTGGTACAAAACTGCGCGGCGAGCGACTCGGGCTCCCCGGTACGCCGGACTCTGTGGAGCATGCTCAGAGTGTGGTGTTGGACCATAGCGGAGGGATTGAGCCAGCCAAGGCTGGCACGGACGGCGGAGATATAGTCGAATTTCTTCTTGCCAGAGACCACACGGGCTGCGAAATTCAGTATTTTGTTGCTGATTGCGAGGTTCTTGGCAGACCCGTTACCGTACACGGAGAGTCAGTAGCGGACATGGGAGAGGACGAGAGCTGACACAAGGATAGGGAGTGTGCCGGACGGGAGGTAGTGACGAATGTGGGAGATACCGGTGAGGATCCCGAAGCACTTCTGCGATAATTTTGACACGTGGGAGTCCCACGTTAGAAAACGGTCGAATTTCATACCCAGATTTTTGACTTCTGTGCTGGGTGACAATGTGGTTTGGCGGAATTTCACTGAGAACTGGGGAAGGTTGCGCAGATTTTGACGCGAGCCGAGAGGGAGTAGTTCAAATTTGGTTTCATTGACTTTGAGACCATTGGAACGGAAGTAGTCATCAAGAGAGTGAAGCGATGTCTCTAATTTGGCGGCTAAATCAGAAAGGTTGGATTTTTGACCAGAGACCAGGATCTGGGTTTCGTCAGCATACTGAATGACGTACGCCTCAGCTGCGTGAAGACTGAGGTCGTTGACGAAGATGGTGAACAATAGGGGTCCTAGGGAAGAGCCTTGGAAGACTCCCTGGTTGATGGTGCGAGGGGCCGAGATCTGCGAGCTAGAAATTGACACGCTTTGGGTATGGCCAGAGAGGTAGTTTCTGAACCAGGTAGTCTCGACGCAGTGAAGCTGCAATTTCTCGAGCAGTTTTGAGTGACATATAACATCAAACGCTTTACTTAAATCAATCAAGCAAAGGAGCGAGATATGGCCTTGATCCATGCCGGAAAGTGCGCGGTCGGAGATCTGGATGAGGGCGGACTCGGTGGAATGCTTAGGACGGAAGCCGTGTTGGGTGGGGGACAGCAGACGGTTGTGGGTGAGGTAGTGTTGGAGTTGGCACTGGACCACCTTTTCCACTACCTTGGTAATGACGGGAAGGATAGAGATCGAACGGTAGTTGGAAGGACTGTCTGGATCGCCGGACTTGAAGATGGGATGGACAATAGCATGCTTCCATGAAGCCGGTATGTCGTTCATGACGAGACAGGTGTTTACAATATGTAACAGTGCCGGTCCTATGGCGCTAAAAGACATCTTAAAAACACGAATACACATCTGTACCACTCGCAGAGGAGTTACACATGTTAAAAATAGTGTGGCCTAAAAATCCGAGAGTGATGGGTTGAATAGCAAAGGCGCACGCGCCGACACGGGGCAGGCGGACAGGAGCATGAGGGGCATCCCCGGCCGCGGTTACTTCGGCGGCCACCCTAGGGCCGACACTGACGAAGAACTCGTTCAGGGTATCGGGGCTGACGGGGGAACACACGCTAGACCTCTGCTGCTTGCCGCTCACAACATGCCGTATGTTCCGCCACACTGACGCCGGACCATCCGCCGCGATTCTCTCCTCGATATCGCGCCTCGCATCCGCGCGGACAGCGACGCGCACCGCTCGGTTTGCGGCCCGGTACACGTCAGAGCCGTGCCCGTGGGCATCAAGCGCGGCGGCTCGCTGGGCCATCAGTCCGCGGGTAGGGGCGGATATGGGAGGTGCCGAGGGGTTACGGATCTTAATGGACCGGTAGGGGGCGTGGTGGTCAAGGACACAAAACACGGTGCAGACAAATCGGCTCCACATGTCAGACACGGCGACGGATGAAAACACGTCACTCCAGTCACAACATAACAGATCACGATGATATGCAGCGAGGTCGATTTTACTCAAAATCCGAGCCTTGGTGAAAATAGGCTTGCGCCGAAGTCGAGGGATATCACAGATCATGCGGATTAATCTATGGGGGCTAAAATGACAGCACCTAGTGCCTGAGTGCTTAACAATGTCACGGTTGACGATAAAAACATCTAAAAGTGAGCCGGTGGAGTACGTAGGTGATGAAATGGTCTGCGACAGTGAATGACTAGTGAGGAACTCCGTGAGCCTCCTGCAGACGGGGTGCGAGCCAGGGTCCGCGAGCATGCAGTAGTTTAGGTCGCCGCCGATGATGACGGCTCGGCCCGGGTAGTGCAGCAAGACATGCTGGTACTGGGTGTCTAGCTCGGCAAAGTCGGCATCTAGAGCGGCGGCGGTGCTGTGAGGGACGCGGTAAACGGCGCCAACTACTACCTCCTGCCGACCCCACCTGTACAGGTGCCACAGTGACTCTAGCTTACACTCGCGGTTAGTCGGGGCCGGCATAACAATCTTCTTAGACTCAATCCCAGCACGACTAAGCACCGCAACACCTCCGTGTCATCTGGGAGAAAACTGGCGGTCACTGCGCTTGAGTTCGTAGCCAGGGAAGACGAGTAGACGGTTTGGAACACTGGGTTTTAGCCACGTTTCACTAATAAGCATAATGTCATATTTAAAGAGGACAAGTTCGTGAGACAGTTCCACTGTCTTGGGCTTGAGTGACTGGGTGTTGAGGGCACATATCTTAAATAAACCACCGCTGGAGTCCCGGCGCCAGATGTTACCGCCACGGGAGCCCCGCTGTCGGTGTCGGGCGCGCCGGCCGCGGTGTGTCACCCGCTCGCGGGTCGGACGCGTGCGGGTGACACACCGCACCGCGGGTACAAACGCGCTACTGATGGGCAAGACCTCATCACATTCTCCCACTGGCACAAACATTCCTAGCCGGACCCCACAGCCTAACCAATCGGTATCGCTTCTCTATCTTCACCAGCGTCAGCGTTCTGTGAGCGCCGACTGGGTCTGCTCGCCGAAAGCCGCCAGCGCTACTCGGAAGCGGGTTTGGACCAATGGGCTGGCGGTCTGGCCGGCAAACGCTTCCTATTGGTGCACGGATCTGCTGACACCAGGGTCAGCGTACAGCAGACATTCTTGCTGGCGCGGTGGCTGGAGCGGACCGGAACACTCTTCACCCAGACGGTCAGTACTGAATGCAGAGTTTTGAGCCAATGCTGACGATAGTGAGCATAACAAAATATGATAGTCCCCCACTTCTTATAACTGATATGAACATCAACACCCATTGGGCAACTCACATTTGCAATGGGAATGTAGGTGTCTATGTAATTCAGTGACATTCCAGAATAACATATATTGCATACACCATTGTCTTTATTAATGCGGCTCACCTAAGCTGCTGTTTTCACGTCACAAAGCGCATCAGTTAAACAAAAAACATTGTTGGCTCTGCCAACACACCTGATGCATGCTGTGCCGAGGTGCATTTCAGTTCGCAAGTCCTCCCATAGATGTCTCTGCAGGCATGACGCCTGTAGCATGCTGTGCCGTAACGCTCATTTCACGGCAATTCATACCTTTTGCTGCACACAAATTCAAGTTTCATATTGATCGCTGTTGTGTACCACCAATGTCGACTTTGAGATCAGCTGCCGCCGCGGGCTTCGCCTGGGGTGCGAAGTGCGAACTTGCATCTCAGCTGGGGGCAGCCGTGGGACGGCAACGAGCACCGACCGTCAAATGAACTGAATGAACCAGATGGATTGACCACATGACGGGGACAAGCCGAGTCTATTGATTCACCGTTTTACCCGTCTGAGGCCAATTTCACAAAGCAAGAAAGTTTGTAATTACAAATAATTTATTTGTTATTACAAATAATTTGTACACATGTTTGTAGTTTGGATTTCACAAAACCCCAGGGCAGTAAATCTCAATTTACTATTTACAAACTAGTTTACAAAGATATTGTCTGTAAAAATGTTTGCAATTGCACATGTTCTATTTCTCAAAGGTTGACGGAAGTGAGGAAATGTTTGCAATTACAAACTTGTAATTCCAGGGGGTCAGGGGTTCTGAATTTCAGAAGCTGCATTGACAGTTGGCGTTGTTTGACTGTTCAGGTTATTTTCTTGGTGAGGTTGTTACGTTGCCGAGGTTGTTAGGGTAATGGTTTAGTTATACATAAGTATAGCTGCCAAAACACGTTATTTCCCGAGAAATTCGAACAGGGATCTCTAGCTTTGAAGTCCAGTCACAGTGCACCTTACCGATTGCGCTATGATGTGAGGGGCGCCTTCGCGCGGAGAAACCGCATGGCGATAGAAATGCAGCGGTCAACGATGTCGTGTGCAATGTGCAGTGAACCTTCACCATTTACGACGTAGGTAATCGGCCAGGTTAGGTGAAAAAATGGTCGAGAAATTCAATAATCTTTCTTTTGAGAGTAGTTATGCTGTTGTTATGTTCCGCCACCTGGTGAATGGCCAAATTCTGTTTACTCTAATTGCTTACCAAGATGTATTTTTACGATCAGAGTTTGCATTCCGATGAAATGTTAATTACAATATAATTCTGCCTATAACTAATTTTATTTTGAATACAAAATGAACCGCAATGTAAATATTTGTTAAGTCAATTTGTTAACAATCAAATTATTTGTCATTAGCATCAAGTTTAATCCTCGCCCTACGGGGGGAGCCTGACAGGCCCCCCTGAGGTTTTTCTTGAATAGCTTTTGACACATAGAGTGCATCTTGCTGACACTTTTGGTAGCTGAGGTTACAACAATTATACGTAGGCTGTGAAAATGTATTTGAAATTGGTTAAGTATTTTGGGAGATAATAATGTTTTGATGACGTCATGTTGGTAAAAAAGAGAAATATTTGAAACATCGTAGAAAACAGAGTTCTAAATAAAATTGCAAACTCAATTCACCAAAGATACAAAATGGCATTCTCTTTAAAATGGCAATCTCGGATTTTTTAAAATTTTGGGGTTTTAACCACTAAAATAAAAAACAAAACGTATTTTTGGGGAAAAATCCCCACAAAATCAAAATTGTCAAAGATATTAGAAAAAACCGGAATATATATGAGAGAACTGAGTATGAACAATACTCATACCAAATGTCAAAGCAATATCACCATTATTGACTGAGTTATGGTTTCCTAAGTATAAGAAACTGATGACGTCATTTTTTTAATAACTTTTTTTGACATTTTTGGACAAGATACGAACAAATAATTACTTTTTTGTATTTCTGAGCCAAAACTGGTCTAGGAACATGCCTTTTATTTAAATTTATCAATTTCTAATTTTGAGGTTTTATGAAGAGCAAAATCGCTGTTCTGGACGTGGTAAATCCGAGGTCATTCACTTGACCTGGAAGATCACCCGTTGAACTGAAACCTAAAAGTCGCATACTGTTAGATTACTCTCATGATAGGCAACATGCTGGTTCTTACCGCATTGCTCTAAGTTGCTTGGTTTGGAAGTTAACAGGGGGCCTGTTAGGCCCCCCCGTAGGGCGAAGGTGAAAAAAGCTCCCGTAGGGCGAGGGTTAATACAAACGTTCTTGATTTCAAGGTTTCTGCTGTACTAACATTTGTTTACAATTTTCTTTACAATCGGTAATTCAGAGATGGTGAATGTTTGTAAAATGTCTTTTTGTGAGGTTTGCAATATTTTCTTGCGCTTGTAATCGCAAACATGTGTAATTACTAACTTCTTTGTGAAATTGGCCTCTGTTTGAAATGGCGGTGTTCATTGGAGAAAGTACAATGTTAAGGTGCCTGATTTCCGCTTCCTCTGCTTAATGGCCGCCATTTCCATTTCTCACCGCTCCTTCCTCTTGCTGCCATCAGATTTACCCGGACGAAGGTCACGCTTTGGACGGTGTTCTGGAGCACCTGTACCACTCCCTCGACAAGTTCCAGAACGACTGTCAGCTGCCTGACGACGTGAACCAGCTGCTGGATGCCGAATAGTGTTGATAGAACACTCGTGATTACTGACAAATCAGTGGTGATACGATGGAATAGTGGTAATTTGATGAAGAAGTGGTGATAGCTTGACGGTGATTTGATTAGCCAGTGGTTAGAGCAATGGGGCGGTTAAGATACAGCCAGCGATGCCTGATCGATGGTAAGGGACTGCCGTGGCAAGATGGAACAGTTGTGACCAGTGGTGATTGGCTGGAAGGACACATAAATGCAACGACTTGCATTTTAAACGAGCTTGTCGTTAGTTTGAAGACATTGTGAGGAATCATATATCAGGGGCGTCGCTGCGGGCGGGGGGGGGGGGGGCAGGATAGCTCTGGCCTCGCTCCCCCTATATTAGTAGATTAGCAGGATTTTAATATTAACCCATATGGGAGTGGAGGGCAAAACGTCTGTCTGGCCTCCCAAACACCAGGCCGTCCCCCACTCAACATTGTGTGGCGACGTCCCTGTCATGTAGGATCATGTCATACAGGTTATATGATAACTTGTTAACATATCATTTTATGCATTATATTTATTCCATTCACTATTTATTGCATTCCATTTATTCCATTCACTATAATTATTGCATTCCATTTATTAAATTAATTATTTATTGCATTCCCTTTACTGTTTATTTATTCACATCTTCATAGATTAAAGGTATCCATTATCTACTGGACTATTTGCTGTTTTTTCCAGCATCCGCAGGCCGGAGCTCTGCACTTTCTTAAATTACATTTTATAGTTTTATTTATGCACTCATATTCTGTATTTTGCGCTTGATACAGTTGATCACAGGGTATCATGGAAAAGATGAATATTGTCATGGTCAAACGGATGTCTACTATGCAAATTACATCATTTTACTAAACAATAAGGAGGTAGAAAGTAGAAACCCTCAATAGTGAGTCTCGGCCTTTGTTTTAAATTTGTGCCTGAACATGAAACATTCAACGCTCTAAAACTGTCTTGAAGTGAGATGTCACAGGCGATGTTCTTGTTCGACAAATTATGCTTCGGCTGTCATATATGTGTGTATACTTTCATAGAAATGTCTGTGCCTAGATTTGGCAGAATCGTTGTTTTGTACTGTGGTGATTAAATCGTATATGGGTAGTCATACTGCTGGTGAATTGTATTAATCTGTACATTGATGTATACGCTTAACTGTTAAATGGTGTCAAGGACACGCACCTTTAGATAATAAAGGTTTCATGGTGTGTCAAAAGCGGAAATAGCCGGCGCGCCGCGCCGCCTTCCGAGCGTCGGCCGCCATAGGGAAATTGATTTTTTTTTGCATTGGTTTCGCTCTGATGACGCAACGAAACTAAAAACGCCTTAACTAGCTATGACACGCACTAGGAAGATGTATTAACTATGCTATATACGCATTTCTGTACCTATGTGACCAAAACTCGATCCGCCATTTTCATGTTTGTGAGTGATTTTACGGACAAATTCACATTGAACGCGTGGTTTTTCTACGGAATTTTCAGACCTCGCGGCATTTTACCTTAATTTATTCCGTCAGGGTGAATTATTTCTCTTAACTAGCTATAAGGAGTTAAATACAATTATTCAGTGCATATGATCATTCAAAAATAAATCACATCAGACTTAACCCTCGCCCTACGGGAGCTTTTTTCACCTTCGCCCTACGGGGGGGGGGCCTGACAGGCCCCCTGTTAACTTTCAAACCAAGCAACTTAGAGCAATGCAGTAAGAACCAGCATGTTGCCTGTCATGAGAGGAATCTAACCGTATGCGATTTTTAGGTTTCAGGTCAACGGATGACCTTCCAGGTCAAGTGAATGACCTCGGATTTACCACGTCCAGAACAGCGATTTTGCTCTTCAGAAAACACAAAATTAGAAATTGATAAATGTAAATAAAAAGGCATTTTCCTAGACCAATTTTGGCTCAGAGATACAGAAAAGGTAATTATTTGTTCGTATCTTGTCCAAAAAAGTCAAAAAAGTTATTAAAAAATAACATCAGAAATGACATCAGTTTCTTACACTTACGGAGCCATCACTCAGTCAGAAATGAGGATATTGCTTTGAAATTTGGTATGAGTATTTTCCATACTCAGTTATCTCACATATATTCCGGTTTTTCTCAAATCTTTTAAAATTTTGATTTTGTGGGGATTTTTCTTAAAAAAATAAGTTTTTTTAATTTTAGGGGTCAAAAACCGAAAATTGTGAAAATCTGAGATTTCCATTGGAAAGAGAATGAAATTTTGTATCTTTGGTAAATTGTGTTTGTAATTTGCTTTATAACTCTGTTTTCTACAATTTTGCAAATATAAAAAAAAAAATACCAGCATGACGTCATCAAAACGTCATTATTTCCAACATTTCTCAGCCAATTTCAAATAAACTGTTACAGCCTGCGTATAATTGCTGTAAACTAAGCTACTGCAAATTTCAGAAACATGCACCGCATGTGTAAAAAGTTATTCAAGAAAAACCTGAGGGGGGGACTGTCAGGCGAGGGACTCTCTGGGGTCTGGGGACTGACTGGGGACTGTCAGTAGGGCGAGGCTTAAACCCTATCCGCCATTTACAGTTGCATATCACGAAATAAATACAAAAACCTAGTGAAGCAAGCTGACTGGTTCTTATCTTAGCGAATGTGCACGACTACTTCGTGACATTTTGAATTAAATCGTGTTAAATTGTATGCTATGCTGAGTATGACACCTTGATTTAAACTAATTTCGGAGTTGAATACCGGAAAAGTTGGCAGGGTTTTAATTGCGAGAATCTATGCACCCCCTACCCGCGCGGCGCTGGGGGGGGGGGGGTAAATTTTACTCCCCCCCGCTCCCGGATTTTCTCCATAACTTGACAACTATGACAGATATCAAAGTGAAACTTACGGTAGCTTATGGTGCATCAATTCTACGTCTTCTGCCATTTTTTTTTTATTCGTGAAATTTTTTGGCAGATAATGACGTTTTAGTGACGTCATGCCATGTCATTTTTGGTGAAAAAACGTTAAATGTTTGAAAAATCGTAGAAAATAGTGTGTTACTGCAAATTGCAAAAAAAAGCGTCAAAAGAAGGGAAATAACATTGTCTTTGACATGGATATCTCAGATTTGCAAAATTTCGGGTTTTTGACCCCCAAAAATGCAAAAAACTGATTTTTGGGGAAAAATTTCCACAAAAGTTTTTTGTTTGAAGATTTTCAAAAAAACGGAAGATATATTAGAGAACCGAGTATGAACGATATTCAAACCAAATTTCAAAGCAATTTCTTTATTTTTGACTGACTTATGGCTTTCTAAGAACAAGTAACTCATGACGTCATTTTTTTAAATTGCGTTTTTTGGCTTTTACTGACCAGATACAGACAAATAAATGCCACCACTGTATTTCGAAGACAAAACTAGTCTAGAAACATGCAATGTTTATTTAGATTAATCAATTTCAAATTTTGACCTTATTGTGACCGGACCTTGACCTGAGGACGATTATATGGTGTCAGGCTGTGAAAATGGCTGCTTCTATCGAATTATACGTGTAAAATAACCCATACAACATGTGTCGCATGGCTTTCGTAGACCTCTGACCTTGTGTGACCTGACCTTGACCTTGACCTTTGCTTTCAATTTCACTTTTACTTATGCGGGAAATGCATTATACACTCTGGAGCACTTTGTGAGATAATGGAAAGTATAGCCCAAAAACTCAAATACTTACATTTTACATTTGACCTGACCGTGACCTGACATGTGACCTTATTTTAAGAATTTCGAGTAGGCATTCGATTCTTCTCGTTGAGAGCTTGCGATCGCCGCATTGCGCATCTCGCTGCGGTTATTGGTTCGGAAGATACGAGGGGGGTAAAATTTACCCCCCAGCGCCGCGCGTTCGGCTGGAGACCCAGCGCCGCGCGGGCGTCCACCCCCATCCGCGCGGGATGGGCGTCCACCCCCATCCCCCCAACCCTCGCCCGGGTAGGGGGTGGATGCCACTCCCCTCGGTTTTTCTGAAATAACTCGCGTAGTTTCCAACCGATTTCGATGCAACTTTTAACACCCTACTTTTGAGAAATGTCCCACATACTCTAAAAATTGTGAATTTCTAACTCACATGACCCATGACCTATGACATGTTTGTCAAGGTCATGTCAGGCGCAACTGGCGTCCCGCAGTATCGATGCTTGCAACTTGTGCAGTTTTCGAGTGTTTGTTGTTCAGAAGCATATGCACAGGTGTTTCCAGGTGACAGTTGTGGTTTCCACTGAGATTGTGACCTCGATTGACCTTCTCAGAGGTCAACTGAGGCCATTGACCTCCGATGACCTCAGATTACTTTTTTGGGCTTCTGACGGTTTCTAGGACATTTTGTGACGCTGATTTTTAAATTTAGGATCCATTTTACATAATTATATGTTCCACTGGGGTCATGCGCTTCCACAGGTCAACCGAGGTCACTGACCTCAGATGACCTGACATGACCTTTTTGGAATTTGTCAGTTTTTAGGACATTGTGTGACGCTGATTACGAATTTGGCACCCACTAAGCATTGTGATATGCTCATTCACGATTCTAGCCCGATAAAATTAAATTTATACGCATTTACAATTTTGATGACTTTTGGGTCATTGACATGACCTCAGAGGTCACATAATGATCTAAGGCCTTAACATCGGATATTATCGGCTTCCTCTCGTCACACGCAACACGCTCGTCTTTGCCGCGAAGCTCTAGCTCAATTAGAGGCGAAACGCTAAGGGGGGGGGGGGGGTTCGTACCAAGCCCCCCTACCCGAACACGTAGTGATTTTGCCCTACCCGGGCGTTAAAGCCTAGCCACGCTATTGCACCTTGGTGCTAAAAAGTGGCTTGAATGGGTGGAACAAGCACAAACATGAAAATATAGCAAATGAGAAGGGCTACAAAATGTCTATCTCGGATTTTAGATTTTTGGGGGGTTTTGACCCCCTAAAAACAAGACAAAATATCCTCAAAATCAACATTTTCGAACATTAAAGAAACAGAATATATGTTATATAACCACATATGGACAATACCCAAACCCAATTTTAAAGCAATATCTTTATTTTTGATTGACTTATGGGTCCCAAGTATGAGTAACTCATGACGTCATATTTTGAAATTGCGTTTTTTTGCTTTTAGCGACCAGATACAGACAAATAAATTCCAGCGCTGCATTTCTGAGACAAAACTGGTCTAGAAACATGACTTTTTGTATCTGGGTTGATCAATTTGAAATGTTGACCTTATGTGACCTGAGCTTGACCTGAGCTTGACACTAACTTCACTTAAATGAAGTTAGCAGGTAAAATGACTATCAATATCGAATTATACGTGTAAAATAGCCCATACAACATGTGTCGCATGACTTTCGTAGATCTTCTGTGCATAGTGACCTTTTGTGACCTGACCTTGACCTTGACCTTTGCAAACAATCTCACTTTAGCTTATGCTTATGCGGGATGTGTATTATACTATTGGGAGTACTTTGGGTGATCATGTTCGCAATCAAAGGCTTTGGATGGAAAGTATGGCCCATAAACTCAAATGCCTCCATTTATAACGTTGACCTGACCTTGACCTGATATGTAACCTCAATTTGAAAACTTCGAGTATGCTATCGATGCGCCTCATTAAGAGCTTTTGAATTCCGCCTTGCGCGTTTCGCTGCGATCATTGGTTCCGGAGATAACGATAACGACAGTCAGAGCCATCTATTGGTAGGCCGACGAACTATTCCCGACCGGCTATTTCCCAATCTGACACACCATGTGAAGCCAATTCGGGTTTGGAAAATTACAGAGCGACCCGCTGACTTGGCACACCGATCACTCCGATCCGTGGGTTTGCCCAGATCGATCAGCAGACGGCGACCACCATCCACCGCTGTTAGCATAATCTCCAGAGCTCCTCTTCGCAAATCAGATGCTACCTGCTATCCATAGTTCCATAGTATCTGCTGTTAGCTGAGAGTTTCCCGTACTTCCCGTTCACATGGTGGCGACTTGCGACGTACAAGGGAATACCCAATACCCATATCATCTGATAAATATCCAGAAACATCTGGCGACATTCCGGCAGTGACGTCAATCGCCAGCATTGTAAACAGAGCTGGCGCGGTCGGGCGCCGGCTCTGCCCTCCCGCTACCACTGCGCAGTGCAGTGACAGCTCCAGCCGCGGCAGGTCGTACCCCCGTGATCTCCACCACGCGACCATGGCGCGTCCTTTGCACCTCCTCCTGCTGATCGGCGCCCTGTCCGGCCCGGCGGCGGCGAACGTAGCGTATAGCGATTCCCGACAACAAGTCACGGACGTGCTGACCGATAAGCTGTTCGTCGTTCACAAGATGCTGAAAGTAATGAAAGAGCACGTGCGCAGGCTGGACAACTGGGAGAGCAGCGTCAGCGAGCTGGAGTCGCGCCTCGCCGCTCTGGGGGCGGGCCAGGAGCGCGCCTCCGAGCAGATGTCCGTCGCGCTTCGGCGGCTGGAGAACGTGACGGAGAGCACGGTCGCCGTGCGCGCCGAGCTGGCCATGGTGGCTACGTCGAAAGCCAGCACCACCCTACGCACCGACCTGACCAAGTCCATCTCTGGCGTGGGTGAGTCGGTGACCGGCTTGGTGGGCTCGCACGCCACGGAGTACGAACAGACGCGCGGCGCGTGTCGGGAGAGCGGCGCGCAGCTGTCGGAGCCCCTGACTGAGCTGTGGACGGCCGCCAGACAGGCGACAGAGCTGGCGCAGCGCACCGAGGAGGCTCTCAGTGGCGGCCTGGAGCGGGTTGACGGCCGGCTGCAGGAGACGACGCAGAAGCTGGCGACGCTCGGCCAGGAGCTGCGTCAGGAGAGGCAGGCGCTCGTGACGACCACCACGCCAGTGCCCACCGTCAACCCACATAGACAGTTCCTAGACGCTCTCTACATCAGCCTCAACGAACGCCAGGCGGAGAGAAGTCAGCAGCCCGCGACGATGACTGACACCCACTAAATGACGTGTCATACTATGATGTTGTGATATCCACTCTACGGGCTGTTTGTTGGTCTGGTAAGTTCCTTTTCGAGCGGATAAATGTCGTTTTTTTTGCGGTTAAAATGATGCACACCCTACCATGTTTTTACGAAGAGTGAAAGGAGCCAGTGCTACAATGACAATGTATTATACATGCAATTTGTCTGAATACATTGGAGTGGAATATATGGACTATTCGCAGTCTGCTCAACAAGTATGGTCATTTTTTAAAAGTAATTGACGCTGAACATGACCGATTAAATACAGAACACGATTGGTGTGCACTATGCCCAATCCTTTTCGACTGGATAGCGGTGCCAGAATAGAAACAAGTCCACGTCGGATATCTCGGACTGATTGGGAGTCATGTGGACAATTTCTATCGTCTGGTTTGGTTTGGGGTAGAGTTCGAAGTCGAAAAACCACTAGATTCACAGCCATGGGACAGATACCCTAAAGCTAAGTGGTCGCCTTTTTCCATTATTTAACCCGCGCCCCGCTGGGGTATTCATC
>JAXIVJ010000622.1:142500-155000 GCA_036785665.1 Chirona hameri
TGTGCGTGTGCGTGTGCGTGTGCGTGTGCGTGTGCGTGTGCGTGTGCGTGTGCGTGTGCGTGTGCGTGTGCGTGTGCGTGTGCGTGTGCGTGTGCGTGTGCGTGTGCGTGTGCGTGTGCGTGTGCGTGTGCGTGTGCGTGTGCGTGTGCGTGTGCGTGTGCGTGTGCGTGTGCGTGTGCGTGTGCGTGTGCGTGTGCGTGTGCGTGTGCGTGTGCGTGTGCGTGTGCGTGTGCGTGTGCGTGTGCGTGTGCGTGTGCGTGTGCGTGTGCGTGTGCGTGTGCGTGTGCGTGTGCGTGTGCGTGTGCGTGTGCGTGTGCGTGTGCGTGTGCGTGTGCGTGTGCGTGTGCGTGTGCGTGTGCGTGTGCGTGTGCGTGTGCGTGTGCGTGTGCGTGTGCGTGTGCGTGTGCGTGTGCGTGTGCGTGTGCGTGTGCGTGTGCGTGTGCGTGTGCGTGTGCGTGTGCGTGTGCGTGTGCGTGTGCGTGCGCGTGTGCGCGTGCGCGCGCGCGTGCGCGTGCGCGCGTGCGCGCGTGCGCGCGTGCGCGCGTGCGCGTGTGCGCGTGTGCGCGTCGTGTGCGTGTGCGTGTGCGTGTGCGTGTGCGTGTGCGTGTGCGTGTGCGTGTGCGTGTGCGTGTGCGTGTGCGTGTGCGTGTGCGTGTGCGTGTGCGTGTGCGTGCGCGTGTGCGCGTGCGCGCGCGCGTGCGCGTGCGCGCGTGCGCGCGTGCGCGCGTGCGCGGCGTGCGCGTGTGCGCGTGTGCGCGTGTGCGCGTGTGCGCGTGTGCGCGTGTGCGCGTGTGCGCGTGTGCGCGTGTGCGCGTGTGCGCGTGTGCGCGTGTGCGCGTGTGCGCGTGTGCGCGTGTGCGCGCGCGTGTGCGCGCGCGTGTGCGCGCGTGTGCGCGCGCGTGTGTGCGCGTGTGTGCGCGTGTGTGCGCGTGTGTGCGCGTGTGTGCGCGTGTGCGCGTGCGCGCGTGCGCGCGTGCGCGCGTGCGCGCCTGCGCGCCTGCGCGCCTGCGCGCCTGCGCGCCTGCGCGCCTGCGCGCCTGCGTGCCTGCGTGCCTGCGTGCCTGCGTGCCTGCGTGCCTGCGTGCCTGCGTACCTGCGTGCCTGCGTGCCTGCGTGCCTGCGTGCCTGCGTGCCTGCGTGCCTGCGTGCCTGCGTGCCTGCGTGCCTGCGTGCCTGCGTGCCTTCGTGCCTGCGTGCCTGCGTGCCTGCGTGCCTGCGTGCCTGCGTGCCTGCGTGCCTGCGTGCCTGCGTGCCTGCGTGCCTGCGTGCCTGCGTGCCTGCGTGCCTGCGTGCCTGCGTGCCTGCGTGCCTGCGTGCCTGCGTGCCTGCGTGCCTGCGTGCCTGCGTGCCTGCGTGCCTGCCTGCCTGCGTGCCTGCCTGCCTGCCTGCCTGCCTGCCTGCCTGCCTGCCTGCCTGCCTGCCTGCCTGCCTGCCTGCCTGCCTGCCTGCCTGCCTGCCTGCGTGCGTGCGTGCGTGCGTGCGTGCGTGCGCGTGCGTGCGTGCGTGTGTGCGTGTGTGCGTGTGTGCGTGCGTGCGTGCGTGTGTGCGTGTGTGCGTGTGTGCGTGTGTGCGTGTGTGCGTGTGTGCGTGTGTGTGTGTGTGCGCGCGCGCGCGGGTGGGCGCGAGCGCGGGCGCGGGTGCGGGTGCGGGTGCGGGTGTGTGTGTGTGTGTGTGTGTGTGTGTGTGTGTGTGTGTGTGTGTGTGTGTGTGTGTGTGTGTGTGCACGTGTAAGCCCTCCGACCCGAGGACCAAAACCCGTAACACACACACGAAGGGGGGGCCGATTTCGAAGCGAGGACCGAAAACCCGGTCCTCGCTCTGCTGACCATGGATTCGTACTCTCCACCCCTTGAAACGTCTGTAGCATTAATTTCATCTCGGTCCTCACGTCGTAGTTTTTTTCCCGTCGAGTGTGTGAAAGTGTGTGAGCAGTCAGATTGAGCCGACCACCCAGTGCACACAAATCCGCCGGGAGACGCGCTTAAAATATGTGACGTCATCGTGACATCACCAAGATAGTGTTGGACGGATTGACTACTTAGGCATTATGTTGAATGTTTTATACTTTTTTTGCAGAAATATATTCAATAAATATCGTTCAAGTAATATATTGTTAATTAAAACAATTTTGGATTATCTTACCACTGAAATGTCTCACTCAATTCATCGCTGAATTTTTACTTACGGATGTTCCATTACTATTATAAACAAGTCCGCCATACTGCATTTCCTGTGCGTCTTTTCCTGTAAATGCAGAAGGAAGAAGTGGACAGTGTCGAAGTACTGAGACTCGAAGTTGTTTAACATCAACATGGTGAGTGTATTCAGTAGGAAATAGGCATGCCAATATCGGAAATGTGGGTTTACAACCACGGGTGGAGTTTCCTATTCAGATGGTGGGGGCCACTGTCCCACCAACTTTGATTTTGGCCCCACCATCCTTGTGTTTTGCCCTTCCAACTTTTGTCAGATTTGAAGGTTTCCTGGTATTAAAATGGTCATTTGTTCACCTCAGCCATGCAAAACAACCACCCAATGTGATATTTTGCCCCACCAACTTGCTCTGAAAAGCTCCAGCCATGTTTACAACCACAAGTTAAATTTTAAATATGAATTATTTGGGATGGGGCGACAAAACTTGTAGTATCCACTCCATCAGATGTTATACTTCATTGTGCTGGTCTTGGATCACAAACTTGAACTGAGAAACACAGTCTTAAAGTTGGAGTTAACAATGACAAGGTGGAGTAAAGAGTAAATTTGTAAGTTTTAAGCATCAAATAATTTACTTTAGTCAGAATGACTAACTTGTAGTTTTGATGTGACATCAAAACAAGTCGTTTTCTTTTACTTCTCTGCCGTCTCTGTACTTTTTAAGAAATACAAGGAACCTAGGAGTGGGAATTTTTCTTGTGATTAGTGCAGGCCTTGTTAAATGTCTTCTCAGATTATTTGTTTTTAAGCATCCAAGGTTATAAAATGTGCTTCATTAAAAGCCGCAACTTGTCACTTTTTCTTATTTGTTTTTATTTGTCTGGCATGGCTATATTTTTTGCCAGAATACATTTTAAGTAGTTACCATTATTGTGCATTAATGCAGTTATTTGTTGTCTGTAATTTGTAAGTTTTAAACAGTGGTGGGCAACTTCTGTTACTACACTACTTGTTACCAACAGAACTAACGACAGAGTACTAACAAGACTGTTACTCCATTACTTTATTCAGTAACTGTTTTTCAGCAACAGAGTAACAATCTTGTTAGTCTGTTACTCTGTTACTAGTTCCGTTAGTAACTGAACACACTTTTATGTTACTAGTTCCGTCAGTCACTGAACACACTTTTATGTTACTAGTTCTGTTAGTAACAGAGTGGCAGAGTAACAGAAGTAGCCCACCACTGGTTTTAAGCATTCAATGACATAGAATGTTTAACTCACCTTAGCCAAAACGACAAACTTGTCGTTTTGCAGCACAGTTGATATTTGTTGTATGTAATTTGTAAGTTTTAAGCATCCAATGATTTAGAATGTTTAACTCGCCTTAGCCAAAACGACTAACTTGTTGTTTTGATGTGATGCACGGAAACAACAAGCTGTTTTCCTTTCTACTTCTCTGTCTTTACTGTATTTTTTGTTTATAATAAAAGGAAGCTAGAGTAGGTATTTTTCTTCATGATTAGTGCAGGCCTCGTCTTCTCAGATTATTTGTTTTTGAGCATCCAGGGTTATCAAATGCGAACAAGAATATCGACATGCTGTTTTTCTTCTTTTATTTTTAAAATGACAACTTGTCATTTTGATGTGATCCATCAAAACAACAATGAGGAGTTGCCCTTTCTTTTTACTCAAGGCCGTACAAGAGAGGTAGAGTCATCCGGGGATTTTAGCGCCCCAATTGCACAACATTAGCGTGACGTCACTGGTGCTCTGTTCCGACTCGGCTGTCGCCGCACGCGGCTCGGTGCAGTAGCGTACCAAGGATTCGCCCCAGGAGGGGGCAATTTTTGCTCAGGGGGGCATAAAGTACCCCCACCAAAAAAAACTCACCGGATTTGGCCCACTATATTTTTAAAAGGGCATATTTTCACCATTTTTCTCTTTAAATTTTTTTTCGACCAAAGGGGGCACGTACAGACCATCATGGGGGCAATTGCCCCGTTTCTCCCCCCCCCCCCTTGTGTACGCCTATGGCTCGGTGCGGTGCGAATATGTCGAACGGGATACGAATAGTTGCGCCTAAGGTACGATCCTATTTAAGATTACGTTTACCGCGGATAATTATCCATCTCTTAATTCCTGCTGAGGGGGACGGCCATACGCTGCCGCGGTCTGTGTGAGGGGCGACTGGCGAGACGGCCATACGCTGCACCGGTCTGACTGAGGGGTGAGACGGCCATACGCTGCCCCGGTCTGACTGAGGAGTGAGACGGCTAAACGCTGCCCGGTCTGGCTGAGGGGGGGGGGGGGGAGACGGCCATACGCTGCCCCGGTCTGGCTGAGGGGCGAGACGGCATACGCTGCAGGTCTGACTGAGGGGTGAGACGGCCATACGCTGCCCTGGTCCGGCTGAGGGGGGGGGGGGAGAGGAGACGGCTATACGCTGCCCCGGTCTGGCTTGGGGGTGAGACGGCCATACGCTGCCCCGGGCTGGCTGAGGGGCGAGACGGGCATACGCTGCACCGGTTCGGCTGAGGGGCGAGACGGCCGCACGCTGCCCCGGTCTGGCTGAGGGGCGCGAAATGGCATTGTTTTGGCATAATGTTCAAGATATGGCTTAACTTAAAAAAAAACAACAACATAGACTTGCAACCTAACTACCTAACTTACTTATCTAACGGCGACGACTTCAAATTGCCGCTTGTCAACACCCGTCAAAAGACCGCAAAACGCTCGAAAGTGCAGCTGCGGCGACGGGGCTGGCCACGACTGGACCAGAGCACCAGAGACGTCATCGCTAATACTTTGCCGCTCAGCAACCGATACATGGGGTCTGGGGAATCCCGGGATGACACCACCCTGCTTTTTACTTGTCTGACGGTCTGACCCAGGGAGTGACACCGCTTGAGTGCCATTAGGCCGCCTCGTCGGAGCCGGAAAGACATGGTGTGACGTAACTGGCGGCAGAGATCGCAGCGCGCAGCCGGCGCTGGCGACGTCCGTGACACGGCTGCCGCCGGCGCAAGGCCCAGGGACGGGAACAGGGGGGGGAGGGCAGAGACCCCCAACTTCGGGACCGGGGGCGGGGGCAGCGTCCCCCCCAACTTTGGCGAGGCTCATATTTACGTTGCGTAAAATAATTAATCGTCGTATGAGACACCGAAATTATAAGGTTTTCTTAACAAAATTCTTCGTTTGCAAGACAGCTTTTTCGACCTCTGCCTGCCTCGACCGGGGATTTTACCATGTTCGAGCGGGCCTGTTTTAACATGGGCTCTCGGTTTTCAGAAAACAGCCCCTGTCACGAGAGGGCCCTCATTAGGACGGCCCCGGCATGCACGTTTGAGACGCGTATTTCTTTTGGTAGACTGTCCCTAAGTATGAAAGGCACGTCGATGTGGTACTTCTTGGTCTACTAAAGGATATACGCGTTTAAGACCGGCGCGGCCGCCATGTTTGTTTACATTTCTACATTTACGGATACATTCACATCATTGCTATTGCTTTCAAATACAATAAAAGGATAATTTACAATTAGGTTATTTAACAGATCTGGGTCATTCCACGACATTTCGACAATTTTTCCCCAAAAAATTACACCCTCATCTCTCACTTTTTGTTCAAAACTGGTCTATAGGGTTATCTTGTATCCTGAATTTAGTTGTGCCAATATTAGCTCGATCTGACCTCAGGTTTTGGAGTAATGGCCTCGGGCATTTTTGCAAAGTCGCGCTACCTACAGAGGTATTTTTGGTGGCCAAAATAACGCATTTGACTTAACCAAATGTAAAAAAGAAACCATAGGTATGGCTCAATTTCAATGAAACAGTCACAGGGGTGTAGTTTCGCAAAATCGGTTGGGGGGGGGGGGGGGCTCAACTCAGGTTCAGGCACGTAGCCAGGATTTTTATCAGGGGTGGTGGTGGTGGTGGTGGTGGTGGGGGGGGGGGGGGGGGGGGCGGGGTTGCACGTCAGTAGTATATTCAAAATATTTCATTAGTTTTGATTTGTCCAATGTTTCTTTTTTCACTTATATTTACTGCTGGAGCCACGGACAACAGCCAAATCGCTGATTTTCGACGCGATAATGTTAATTACTATTTTTTTACGAAACGTCGCACTTTCCTTCAGAATAGTTAGCATGGTCGTGCCCCAACAAACATCGTCAATTTCGGCAGGAGAATTTAGCTCAACTAAGCCACCCTATGCAAAATGTAGGTATTTGCAGTTTTGTGCTTTTCTTGCCTTTGGGAACATGCTGCCATCTAAAATTGTAATCATCACGCAAAATAAAAAATATAACGCAAAAATTAGGGGGTCATGACCCCCTGCACCCCCCCCCCTCCCGTCAGTGGCGGGGGATCGTATTTTCGGATGGGGGCAAAGCAATATCCAGGGCCCCCAAAGCGTCGGGGCCCCTTTGAAGGACTGAGGGCCCATTCGCCTGTTACTGAGCGGGGGAGATGCAAATTGGCGACCAAGTGCACCCTCGGGCCGATCGAAGACCCTCGTCCTCGAGCCGACTGAAGGCCACTCAGGCCCTTCAGACCGATCGAAGGCTTCCTCAGGTCCACCGAAGGCACCTCAGGCCGATCGATAGCCCCTCAGGCCGAATGAGGGGCCCCATCGGGCTGGTTGAGAGCCATCTCAGGCCGACTGAGCCCCCCCCCCCCCAAGGCCGACTGAGGGGCCTCTCAAGCCGGCCGAGGGTCCTCTCAGGCCGACTAAGCGCTCCCTCAGGCCATCCAAGGGGCATCCCAGGACGACCAATGATCCCTCAGGCAGACTGAGGGCCCCTCGGGCCATCTGAGTGAGGGCTATCCTAGGGCAACCAAGGACCCCTCAGACCGACTGAGGGCCACCTCAGACTGACTGAGGGCCCTCAGACCGAAGGCCCTCAGACCGAAGGCCCCTCAGGCTGACTGAAGGTCCCTCAGACCATCCGAGGGCTATCCTAGGATGACCAAGGGCCCCTCAAGCTGACTCAAGGCCCTCAGGCCATCTGAGGGCTATCCTAGGACAACCAAGGACCCATTCAGACCGACTGAGGGCCACCTCAGACTGACTGAGGGCCCCCTCAGGCTGACTGAATGTCACTCAGGCCGACTGAGGGGCTCCTCAGGCCGACTGAGGGGCCTCTCAGACCGAGTGCCCCCTCAGGCCGACTGAGGGCCTCCTCAGGCCAACTGAGGGCCCCCTAAAGCTTACTGAGGGCCCACTCGGGCCGACCGAGAGCCCCCTCAGGCCGACTGAGAGGCCCACGGGGAGGCTAAGGGCCATCTGAGGCTGACTGAGGGCCCCTTCGGGCAGACCGATGGCCCCTCAGGCCGACTGAGGCCCCCCAAAGGCTGACTGAGTGCCCCCTCACGCCGACCGAGGGTTCCTCAGGCAGACCGAGGGCCCCTTCAGGCTGACCGAGAGCTCACTGAGAACTACGAGGTCCTACCGAGGGTCTCCTCAGGCTGTTCGAGGGCACCTTGATAGCTCGGGTCAATTTCTTTTATCGGTCAAAAGTAAAAAGCAATAGTTCCACAATATTTTCCTCATTGCAAATTTATGGGAGTGGGGGGGGGGGGCAAACACATATATTTGCTCCCAAACTTATGGACTGGGTGGCAGCTGCCCCCTGCCCCCTCTTCCGCCGCCCCTGCCCCCTCCCCCGCTCCTATGCCTATGGTTTACACATCTGCAAGGTTTTTCAGAGATGAGGAAAAATGAAAAACGATGGCGCGAAGCGTCTCCGTTTTTCTTTGCCCAACTTATACCTCATCTTTAGTGCCCAACGTTTTTATCTTCGAGGGAACCCCTCTTATACAATTTTTTATTGCGGATTTGAGCTTTTCTCGTCTTTTGGGTACCTTTTACTCTATCAAATTGAATAGTTTCAACATAAATCCTGACCCAAAAGCCCCTTGTCCCTGTAAGAGGCGTCTCTAAAAGTTGATGCCAAGGTCCAGGGCCAGTCCTTCAATATATTACAGCTGAGATCAGAGATGTAAAAAATACATATAACATATTTCCCACAAGGCAAACAAATTAGGCTAAAACCAAACGGCATTACTTTAGTAATAATAAAAGACACATATGGCGCAGCTATGCCAAAAAATGCGCATGTACCTCGCATTTGTTACATTGGCATTCTTGGATGTGCTCTGTTTTCCAATATTTGTGCTTTATTTTTGCAAGTTTTGGGTTCTTTTGTATTGGAATTTGGATCTATATTTTTTTCCCAAATGACCTAAACTGATATGCCTCTCCACTTGTGATCACACTGACCTTAATTTATCTTGTGAAACATACTTGTATTGCTGGAACATTATGAGCAAATTGAAGGTTCTCCTGATTCTTATAACTCTTACTTAGGTATACTTGTTAGGTCTATGATCATTCATGCTCTTGTTCCAGCCTAGGGTGATCAGTGTGCTGTGAGATGGTCAAATAATATTTGTTTTATTTTTCATAATGTAATTTGCATAACCATAATTGTACTCAAAATCTGCACACCTTCGGCCAATGTGGAGCACTGGCGGATCAAGGGTCTGAGAGAAGGGGGGAACTAAAATTTCGCTCCCAGCGAAAAGTTGTTGACCGTGGGGTGAAGTCGGGTCGTCAGCGTGAAAAATCGTTGAGTTGAGAGGGGGGGGGGGGGGGGTCAGGTTCTCAAAGCGAAAGTCATTGACCGGGGGGGATTTTTCTTCTTCCTAATTATCACTTCTTACACCCAATGCAGGAACACGCGAAGCAGGGGACATCCTTGTATTCAAGGTAAATAGAATACTAGGTAGCGCCGAGTGCCGGACTTCAACACAGACCCTATGGAGTATGGTGATCACTTTTTCAGCTGTTTTGTTTAGCCTAAAATGGTATTTAGAATATGGATATTTTAGTTAATTTATATTAACGTTCATATGTGAGACTTATATACAACAAAAAAAGCAATTAGAATTTAACTGTCTAATTAGCAAAAACAAAATGCAGGGTGGGGTAAGGGAGTGGGCTATTCCAAATGACAGCGTTGTAGAACATCCGAAGGTTTTGAGCAAAACTTTGAATGCATATCTGAAACGACAAGAAACTGACGACTGAAAAACACCTATTAGTCACTGAAATTGAATTGGGCAAATATTCACAATCGGTTCTCCAATGTACAACACACCACAACAGCACACTCTCTTTGAACTGCAACCCATATTTTTTTCAAAAACTGGAAATAGTTGGGTCGAGATAACTTCACATCTTGATCAAAATTTCAAGAGCTTTGAAATGATACAAAAGTTTTTTCCATAAATTTTGTCGAAACATAGTTCAATTTGCTCGAAAGCCTAAGGCTGTCGTTTGCAAATACTGGGCTGCATCTCTGAGTTTTGAAGAACCATAAATAGTCGGGTCGTATAATTTAAAGCATTAGGAAGGAAATTCAAATAGTTTTATTTTGAGACAACAAAATCTTGGAAATTTTTGTTGCACGCTTCAAAATTTGACTTTTAGGTTGTCATATTTCAAAGTTTACTGTATTGGCAAGCAGTGACGTGTTTCTTTAGTACTGCGTACACCGGAACCGTGAAAGTTGACCAATCAGCAACGGGAGTCGTCGTTGCTGAATAAGCTGATTGACGCTGATAACACTGCACACGTTTGAAAAACATCGCCAGTGATCATCACTTCCCGAGTCCTCGCGCGCTGTGTATGTGGAGAATGTGCGGGTACGTAGTTGTGATACAAATATGCGTTTACTATACATTTTCAAAGCCTAACAATGCTACAATGAGGTCAACATTTAACGGGCTTTTAAATTAAGCGAAATTCAGTCAAATAATTTGGAAGCATCAAGCTTATTTGCTTCCCAAAGCCAATGGTGTCATGTGCAAATATATTGAGTTCCTTGCATATCCAGTTCAAGTTTGAAAACAAAACAGTGAGATAAAATTTGCAACAAGTATGATAAAAGCAGCAGTTACTCAAATGTTCGATGTACTTTCTCAGCATATCAAACTGGCAGTGATAAAGAAACATCATGCATCATGATGATCATATTGATAGGGTCAACGACTGTGGCCTCGGACACATCAAAACATCAGACGTTTCATGCTATTGGAATGTAGATACCAATGCACTAAAGTGCCAATACTTTATCAGTGCCTTAGTGCATCAGTATTGTGTGCACACACTGATAGCATGAAACAAAAATGAGGTTTGGACATCTTCACCCTATGTCAAAACACTGGTTATGTATTGGGGTTTTAGGGCGCCACAACATTATGCGCTATAGCACTGACTTAATGATGTTAGTAGTGTTCCAGTGCTTAAAGGGAGTGTGCCTACTCACATTGTAGCGTGCAATCAGGCTTTGCAACATTGCATCATTCCAAAAATTGAAGAAGAAAGAAAAGAAAAGAAAAATCTGTAAAAATTCTCTTCTTGACCCGTTTGGGCCGCGGATTGCAATGACGTTAAAATCAGCGCTCTAGGACTTCATTTACAATATTTAGAGCATATTGCAACATTTTGCAACAATTTGCAACATTTCAAAAATTTGCGTGCGGGAGTTTCTTAACCTCCCGGATCGATTTACGGCAACGTCGACCCGCTATTTTTCGTGGTTTTTCAGAATACTCGCGAATGTATATTAATTTCAAACAGTTGCAATTGCGCTGCCCGGACTCGTACATAATATTTTTTATGAGGCTGGCCATTCATCAGTCAACATATAGGCCTCTCACTGCTCGGATATAAGGTATGTCAAGATGGTATGTGGAGTTCGGTAATTGGTGGATATTAGGACAGGGTCTCCCACGACAGAGCCTATCGGAGTATGTCCCGACAGATGATCCGTCGCGGCATCCCTTCCCCATATCGGCTCCCATGATCCGCCCCCAAATCATCCTGGTCCCAACCCCAACAAATATAATCCCACCACTATCTCTCCGACCTTAACAGGCTCCTCACCTATAATTAATCGCTGAACGTCAATTCTCCCACTGGTCCTTAACTTAATCGATTATTCTGGCATACAGTCATTGATTCTCGCTCCCATTTATCCTCCTTTCAAACACCAGTCCAAATGCACGGGTTGACGCCCCGGTATCTCCCTCTTCCGTCTACTGCCCTCCAGTGGTGCTATTAATTACGGGCGAGAGATCTTGACCGGGTGGGGTTCCCCACTTTTTCCTCTAATCCTCCCGATAATTTCCTCCATTGCCGTCCCGCCAAGTGATTAGTTTCGGCCGCCGCTCACCCCTCCATGGTCCGCGGCTCCGCTCTCTTACCCCAGAACATCTCAAATTCTCTATAAATTCTTTCTGATCTTTACATCCCCATAAATATTATTTCCTCCCCTCGTTACCTTTCCAAGCTTAACGTTCCTACAAATATAATTCCCTTTCTCTTGTTATATCGGAATATTCCGTCTTACTTCGCCACCTAATCACTTCTCAACCGTTCCCACAGCCTACTAAAATTCCGCGGTCGCACGGCTCAGAGCTACTTGGCTAAGTTGCGGCTGCATTCGCTGCCGACTTATTGCAATCACTTAAGCCAGCGCGATGGACCTGTTCAGTCACGCGGCGGCCTTTACCCCTCGCCACGTCGCCACTGATCCTAACCTTTCCGCACGTCACGGTGCCTTTGCGACATCATTCCCCGGTCGCCCGGTACGACCTGGGGAATTCCATGATGGACATAAGACCTACAAGTTTCATCCGAGGGTCGGGAAGACGAGTGTGGCATATTGCGGCACAAACAACATAAGATCCGTTAGCCGGCATACCTCGCAAGCCCTCCTCGATGGACTTAACTTCGCTCAGCTCACCCGCTCTCGGCCCTGCCTGGCCCCCTTACTCACCTCCTCTCGACCTGCACCACCGCCTAATAAAACTTCGAGGTCGCGCGGCTCAGAGCTACTTGGCAAGTTGCGGCTGCATTCGCTGCCGACTTATTGCAATCACCTGGTCAAGCGCGATGGACTTATTCAGTCGCACGGAGGCAATCACCCCTCACCGCGCCGCCACTGATCCTAACACCTCCGCACGTCGCGATCTCGTTCGAGTTAGCGCTACCCGGTTGGCCGGCACCCCTGGGTAACTTCGCGATGGACATAACCTATATTTCCATCCGAAAGTCGGGAGAACAAGAGCTGCACGTTGCGATACAAAGCGCCATGGCCGGCCTGATCGTTCGGCGTACATCACAGGTCCCACTCGATGGACATAGATCTTCTCCTCTCGGGCGGGACCCCCTCACCCCTCCCTCATCACCAGCTTCTCACATCTCAACCACCGATCCTCCCTCCAGCGGCACAATCCCTCGCCCAACGCACCTCAGCGGCACTGCATCGCTCGACTCACC
>JAXIVJ010000622.1:165000-192500 GCA_036785665.1 Chirona hameri
GTCGACTGACAATGAGCTTACCACTCGGTTCGTACACATTCAACGAAAATAATTAAAACCAAGATTTACCTAAAACTTCGGGCACGCTAAACCTGTTCCGACCCCATCACGCCTTGTGGCTCATCGATCATAACTCCGTTCAGTTCAATGACACAATCCGTCTCTGTAATCCTTCATTTGTATTACGCCCCCCACCTGTACGGTTACATGTCATATTAATAGCTACGTCACGCGGTTTATTTACATCCCTCCCGTGACGTATATTTCCCCGGCCCCTCTGCTGGTCCGTCACACCATCAACTAGTCCATAACACCCCCGTCCCCGCCACTCCTCAAAATCCACAATTCACCCTCCCCTCCTCATGGTAAAGATCCCTTTCCCTGGGTCATTAGATCCCGGCCGGCTGCCCCGTTCCGTCCCTCCCGCCCGAGATCCCTCACTGCCTCAGATCGCCTATTGGAGCACACGCCGTTAGGTACGACGCAGGGTGACAGACCGTGGATATTTGGATATTGTGCGGGTGGGGAAATGAGCAGCGGCCTTACTGTGACAGATGACAGGTGCAACCCGGATGATGCGTTGATAGTCGCCGCTCCGAATCGTAGCGCCTGTTTCAACGTTCACTCAGTCACTAGTCCGCTCCATCAGTTTAAATGGGCAGACACCACTGCACTCTTAACGAGCCCGGCCCATCTCCCCGGCGCGCATTTCCAGCTCCACTTCCTTTCTGGATCCTCCTGGCCATGTTGTCCTGCCCTCCTGACGGTGCGACTGCTCCTGGTCCTCCTGCCGGCGCGGCTGCTCCTGGTCCTCCTGATGGCGCGACTGCTCCTGGCCCTCCTGACGGCGCGACCGCTCCTGGCCCTCCTGATGGCGCGACCGCTCCTGGTCCTCCTGACGGCGCGACTGCTCCTGCCCTCCTGGCGGTGCAACTCTCCTGGCCCTCCTGACGGCGCGACCGCCCCTGGTCCCCCTGCCGGTGCGACTGCTCCTGGTCCTCCTGATGGCGCGACCGCCCCCGGCCCTCCTGACGGTGCGACTGCCTCTGTCCTCCTGATGGCGTGACTGCTCCTGGCCCTCCTGACGGCGCGACCGCCCCTGGCCCCCCTGCCGGTGCGACTGCTCCTGGCCCTCCTGACGGCGCGACCGCCCCTGGTCCCCCTGCCGGTGCGACTGCCTTTGTCCCTCCGGTCTGCTCGCGGGCTGTCACCGTCTTCAGCTGGCCGGCATTCCGAGAGTTCAGAGGCCATCGCCCCGCAGTCCCGACCACCGGGCACTGGCTTTTCCGGCAGTGGTGTGAAGAGGTGAAGCGGTGCGAAGTGGCGTGTGTGAAAACGACCCGCCGGCGTGTTTACTCTGCTGTTGGGCGGCGGCGCTGGCCGGCTAGTGATTTCGCTTCCTGAAACATGGCCGACGGTGCTCGTGCTAACGTGGCCGGGCCCGCACGGGCTCAGGTGCTGAGAGGTGGAAAATTTAGCCGTAGTTCCAGAACGAAGAAATGTAACCAACGTTACATCACTTAGTTGGAGTTATTGACACTGGTCAATAGAACACAATTTTCTGAATTGAACCATTACTTCATTTCTCCAGATTCACCCTAGTTGCTGAGATATTCAAAGACTCCAGGAATTTGCTTGGGAGCAAAAAGTTATCGGGTAGACTCCAGATGGCTTCCCACTACTAAAAGCACTGCAACTATCGATTATACCGCTAGCATATCGTTATCACCGTCCAATAACAATTCGAACAAACAGCTCGTGCGCGCTGATAGCAGCTGCCGAACAACAGAACCTGGGCGGCCATCATGCGTTTCGACGGTTTGTTTACATTGAACCAGACTGGTTATTAATTTGTATGCGATGTTCGGGCTCGCACTAAGAGCTGGAGTTTTCGCAGCAATTGGCCGCCAGGGACCGCTAGTGAGCCATGGTGTTTACCCTGGCTCACTAGCGGTCCCTGGCGGCCTGAAGCTGCTAAAACTCCAGCTTTTAGTGCGAGCTATCTCGGTCGTATCTTTGGTAGCTGTGTTATCGTGGTTTTAGTTTGGTAATTGGTATTGTCCTTCCAGTAACTTGACAATCCTGGCTGATGCGTTGACAAATCTTCAAGCGAACGATAACGGTCATTTGTGGAAATGCCGAATCAGTGCTGCGTCCGTGGTTGTAGATCAAGGCTGTATCAAGGCAATAGATAAGATACCAGAAATGTACTTATAAACAATGTCGCTGCTGTATAAACAAAAATCGTGCATATGACTACGAAGAAGCATCTCGATCGCTGCACCGCCCACCGGTACGTGTTGACATACGGTTTTGACTGATAGTAGTTTGAATAAACATAATTATTGAACACCAAAGCATTTTGGCTATTATAATGTATTTTAAATATTAGGTCAAGGTAAGTCGGTATTCGTCATTGGCATAGGCGGTCTTCAGGTTATTCAGTAACCTGATTCAAATTCTTAACACAATAAATATGAAAAATCAATGGTTCATAATTTAAAAGTGTTTGGTAGGTATTTTTAAGTCTATTTCCCAATTAATTAGTAACATTAACATGAGAAATAGACAGAACTGCAACTAATCAGATTTGTAACCTGAAAATGGACTATGATTAAAACTCTGGTATTAGTTCAGTAATTCACCTCCCCAGTTTATGGTGTTCTTGAGGTCCTTAATAGTAGAAGAGTAGTCTGCTGACTAATATTATGACATACTGAACAGTGGGTTATCTTTCTTGTAGAGGTTGATTTTCCATTGGGTCTGCAGTGCTGGAATATTTTTATCTTTGCACTTTGCTGAGATGCAAAGATAAAAAGGTTTAACACACATTCAATGATAAAGTCAAATAATGTGTTATCTTTGCATCCCTCTTGAGATACAAGATAAGGTCATGTGAGTTCCGACTAAAAATCAAGTACTGAACTGAACTAGACTGAATCAACCTCTACTTAAAAAAAATATGGAATTCTTCATGTCTGCCCTGTGGAAGATAAAAATATTCTGTGTGTTCCTGAAAAACCTCGCTCCTTCATTGCTCGTTTTTTTCAGTCGCACGCTTGGAAAATATATTATTATCTTCCACTCGGAGCCATGAAGAATCCTCTATACTGTCTGTCTACAAGATGGTCTGGGGTGGGGTCCAGGGGGCGATGCCCAATCAGTGTGTTCCACAGCACAGCGAGCGAATGCGAGCAGAGCGTTCTAAACATGGATCCCTATGACCGTAATTGCTGTAAAGATTAGGTCAGGTTTGATTATGTATAATTTTTGGTGACATAGTTTTGGTATTACTGGTACGCTTTTCTGTCTGTCGTAATAATACTCTCTTTCTTTGTTATGGACCTCAAGAACACCATTAACTGAGGAGGTGAATTACTGAACTAAAATCTGAAACTGAACAGAGACTTGTCCCTTATGTCATTAGTGTAATTATGTCATTGTCATGTTGTGTTATATCATTAGTGTAACGCTTCAGTTTTATAATTATTTTTGCCTCAACGCTCATCTTCAAAAGAGAGCTATTAGATATTATAATTGTTTTGTAATGGTTATTTTTGATAGATCACTAAATAAATATATTTAATTATTTTTGACTTTTGAAGACAAAAAAAACTCGCTCCTCCATGATTATGGGTTTCATGCTCAGTCCAGACTTGTTACTGATTTAACTTTTTTGGCACGATTGAATCACAATTCATTTTGGAACCTGAATGATTAAATCACTTCAATTCATGAAACATTTTTTTTTGTGAATTGATTAAATCAATGCATCAAAAAAATGTGCATTTATATATGTTCTGTATTTCAGGGTGCCAGGGCAGACAGCCAGCTGTTGGCTGCCTCGATGGCAGCATGCAGATTGAAGGAGGAAATGCGTGTGTGCTTCAGGCACTTTGCGGCTCATGATTATGAGTCAGGCTCACATGTTAAGTTGAAGAAGTCTGCCATCCCATCACTGGTACGTGTTGATCCTTACCGCTTGTGTATTAAAGTAGGTGCTTAACTTTGATAAACTTTGCCTTGTGAAGGAATACACACATTTTGGAGCACCGATTTCTTTGAAAATCATTGTAACGGCTTACCATTTGGGCCAAATTTAGTTTACACTTTATTGATTAGCATCAGGGGCGGATCCAGGGAGCAATGGGACACATGCCCCACACAAGTCTGAGGAGGGCCCCCTCTGTGGACGGTTGGGCCTGGGTCCATCCGTGTCTGAGGACCTGAGGGCCCTTGCCAAGCCCGGGGCACATCCATGACTGAGAAGGCTCTTTCCAGACCTTTGATGGCCCAACACTGGTCTGAAAGGGCCCTCGCTGGGCCTAAGAGGGCATTTACCAAGCTTATAGGCCTTACGACATTCCAAGGGGCCCTTACCAGGCTAAGGGAGCACAAAGCTGGTTTGAGAGGGTCCTTCCCAGGTCTGCACATGCTGGTGGTCCTCTCAGGCCAGCATAGGGCGCTCTCAAGTCTTGCAAGGGCCCTACAAGACTGGCATAGGCCCTCTCAGGCTTGACAAGGGCCTTCTCATACCTGAAAATACACTTGGACCGACTGCAGGCCCTTTCAGACTGGCAAAAATGCTTGGGAGCCCCTTGCAGCTCGTGGGCCCTTTGACGCCCACGAGCCTGATGTGTCTGATGTACCACCGCCCCCACCCCCATTTTCTTTCCTGGATCCGCCGCTGACTTGCATGAGAGGTTTGCCAGTGTTGTATGCAAGTGTGTTGGTGAGAAGCAGGCACGTAGCCAGGATTTCGTCCAGGGGGGGGGGGGGGGGGCGCCTCGAAAGGGCCCCTTCCCGAGCGTTGAAAGGGCCCCTTCCCAAACGTTGAAAGGCCCCCCCCCAAAAAAAAACCAAAAAAACGCATGAAAAGGCACGTTATAAGGCTGGAAAATGCAGTATGGCAGGTATGGCATGGGCCATACCAACGTTTAGGAGCTTGAGTTAGCAAACTGCCACATCAACTTTGGAACCAGCGACACGAATTTGGAACCAACTATACCAACTTGGAATATTTTTTTTAAGCTCAAGAGCTGGAACTCTTAAACAAATTGCGTCGCGGAGCGACACGAAAATTTTGAGTATTATGCCCTGGGTTGGTTTCTCATCAATGCGTCGCATTGCGTATGGTGCGGACCTCTAAAATTGCTATATGGTGCGTTAAAAAGTGCGGGGGAAAATTGCTAAAGTGAACTATTTCACCCAATAATATAGGAAAGTAGCAACATAACACATAAATGCGCCGAGAAACTGACCGATTTTTTTTCCTAACCCGCATATAATTGAATTTGTAGTTAAATTGCGCCGCGGAGCGGTGCGAAAATTTTGAGTTTTATTCCCTGTACAACTGTATGCATTCTTACTGTTGAAAGGCCCAAGGTCCCTTCAGATCGTCTAGGGGCCCCTCTGACCTTTTCTACGCCCTTCCGACCTGTTCAGGGACTCATCTGGGATCCGCGAAACGAAAAGACATGATGTGGAGTGGGTGACATATATAATACAAAGAGGGCTTACTCAACAGGAAAAAATAAAATCGGATCTTTCTGGTGTATTGTAGCACCCTGACGAAGGGTGTTACAATATACCCGAAAGCTCCGCTTCTAATATTTGTATTGTGGAGTAAGTCCTCTTTGTATTTAATCTTCATCTGGGATCTCTACGTGCTTTGACCCTTCCGGTCTCACCAGAGACTCCTCTGACCTTCTATGAAGCCCCTCTTGTGTGTCAAGGGACCCATTCGGCCTGTTCAGAGGTCCTTCCGACCTGGTCAGGGACTGCACTGGCTGCTTTGTCGCCCTGCCGACATGCTCAGGGGCGGCGGATTGCGGGGCGCAGGGTACCCAAAATCCCCCCTCAAATGAAAATCCTGGGGAGGGGAAGGGTCATGTTGCCCCCAGATTGAGCAGGCTAAAATCTGGGGGGGGGGGGGGCAAAACTACCCTTTGCCCCCCAGGATTTTCGACTGGGGGGAATTTTGGGTACCCTGCCCCCGCAATCCGCCGCCCCTGCTCAGGGGCCCCTCTGACCTGCCCAGGGGCTCCTCCAGTCTGGCTCGGAACTCATCCGACATGTTCAAGGGGCCTTCCGACCGGCCCAGGGACCCTTTCGGTCTAGCCAGGGGCCCCTCTGACTTGCACAGGAGCCCCTCCGATCGGCCCAGCGACTCTTCTGGTCGGCCTGCGCTGGCTGCTTTGTCGCCCTGCCGACATGCTCAAGGGGCCGTCCGACCTGCCCTGAAGCCCCTCCGTGCTGGCCAGGGGCCACTTCGGCATGTTCAGGGCCCTTCATACCCGCCCATGGGTCCTTTCGGTCTGGTCAGGGGCCCCTCCGATCTGCGCAGGGGCCCTTTTAACTTTTCAGGGGCCCTCTGGTCTCTCCAGGGGCCCTTTAACCTTCTAAGGAGCCCTTCCGACCTAGCAAAGGACTGCGCTGGCTGCTTTGTCGCCTTGCGACATGCTCCGAGGGCCCTCCGACCTGCCCTGGGGCCCCTCCGTGCTGGCTAGGGGCTCATTCGGCATGTTCAGAGACCCTTCTGACCCACCTAGGGACCCTTTCGGTCTGGTCAGGGCCCCTCCGACCTGTACAGGGGCCCTCTTAACTTCCCAGGGGCCCTCCAACTTGCTCAGGGGCCCTTATGACCGCCCCCTGCCGCCCTCCCCTTGGCTACGTGCCTGGTGAGAAGTACAAGAAGAAGTGAAATCAAATATGTCTGTGTAATTTTGCTTCAGTATTACTGCTTACAAATGCATATTTCTCAAGCATTAAAAAGTACACTACTGGTACATACTGGGTTCCAGTGGTATTTTGTCCAAGCATAGCACGACTTAATATTTCCTGATACTGTTTATGTATGTTCATGTGATTTGAATTACACTATAACATAATTAATAATCGAGTAAATTGTAAAATACATCATTCAGTATCTAATGGCATTATATCATTCCCATTTCCACATTTCATGATCTGAGTGACATTGCCTTTCCAGCACCTTCCTGACATTGCTCCGGAGCCTGCAGACTGTCCATCAGCTCTGGTAACCAAGGGCAGCAGTGAAGCTCGGCTGAAAAGGAGCGGCACACACGTGCTGGGTGTCACGGGACAGCTGCAGTTGTTGGGCGCGCGCGACCGGCCGGCGCGGCTGAATAGCAGCGACCTGATCTCTGTCTGTGTGTGTGGCCTGCAGGAAGACGGGGGGGGGGGGGGGCTGGGGCTGGGCTGCCTCCAGATGGATGAGCAGGATTTTGACAGCTCATTGAGTGTGAGGTAGGGGGAGGGGGCAAACACCTAGCTGCCCCCCCCGTCTCAAAATGTGGCAGCGCCCTTGCATGTGTGTGTGTGTGTGTGCCCTGTTTTGATATACGACTGATGCCTGATCTGACCCGACCTCTAGCTTGACCTCTGACTTGACCTCTGACCCGACCTCCGACATGACATCTGACCCGACCTCTGACATGCCATCTGATCCGACCACTGTCATGACATCTGACCCGACCTCTGACATGGCATCTGACCCGACCTATGACCCGACCTGACATGACAGCTGACCTGACCTCACTGTGCGTGACATGCAGGGGGCCACTTGTCATCTAATCTGACCTGACCTCTGTCTGTGTATGACCTGGAAGGAAACACGGTTGCTATCTGACATCTGGTCCGACCCCTGGCATGACATCTGACCTGACCTCACTGTGCGTGTCGTGACATGCAGGGGACGCTGTTTGCCATTTTACCTCTGACATGACCCCTGTCTGTGAGTGGCTTGCAGGGAGACACGGCTGCCGTCTGACCTCTGATCTGACCTCTGCCTGTGTGACCCAATGGGATAAATGGCTGCTGTTTGACCTCTCACATGCCTGAACTCTGTGCAGGGGCGTCGCCCCCCCCCCCCCCGGGGCAGATTAGCAGGATTTTAACAACTCAATGAAAGTGAGGTAGAAAGGGGGAACACCTGCCTGCCCCCGCCCCCCGTCTCACAATATTGTGGCAGCGCCCTTGCATCTGTATCTTGTGTGTGCCCTGCTTGGATACACAGCTGCTGCCTGATCTCTGGCCTGATATTTGACCTGACCTCCGGGTTAACCTCTGACCTGACTTCTGACTTGACCTCTGACATAACATCTGACCCGACCTCTGACATGACATCTGACCTGACCTCACTCTGTGCGTGACCTGCAGGGGGACGCTGTTTGACATCTGACATGACCTCTGTCTGTTACCTGGTAGGAGACGCGACTGCTGTCTGACCGCTGGTCTGACCTCTGGTATGACATCTGACCTGTCCTGTGTCTGTATGTCTCTATATGACCTGCAGGCATACACGGTTACTGTCTGACTTCTGACCTGACCTCGGTATGTGGCTGTAGTTAGGCACAACTTCTGTCCTCTGACTTATATCGCACAGTTGATATTAACATGGAGTACTTGTTCGTTTGTTGTACATTTCTAAGGAGCGGAGGAAAGGTGAAATGGTGACATCATTTGCTGTGGAGAATGGAATTGGTCATGTTTGGTATTGTTATTGTTACGTTGATATTGCTTTTACTAAAATGTAAAATGTATGAATGGCTCATCCGTTGACTTTATTGTTTCATAATACAGCCAGAACAAGTAAGCATGGTTTTTCTCGGTGTTTGAACCAGGACTTAGTGACTGCGCCTCTGATCTAGTTTTAAGACCGCTGTAGCTGAGTTGTGACGCTGATATGTGATGTCCTACTAGACAGTCAGTCAATCGAACGGGACGTTGACGCTACATGTGGTAGTACTAAAAATGATAATAGAGAAGAAACGATTCATGAAACCATTTATTCAGAAAACCACTCATGTTTGATTGTAAGCATTATTTAATGAAGCTTGTAACTTAAATCAGCGGTACAGGCGTAAAGGCTGCGTAAAACCATGTATTCATCGTAACAATCATTTTTAACGATAAACAAAGACTCGCCCGGCTGTCGTGACATTCCTGGCTGGGCGAGTCGCCGCCGCTACCACCGATGTTCCATTACAGCTTCTCAGTACGCCCTCCCGCCAACGAGTTGCGGAACAACCGCGCAGACAACACAACAAGGAAGCCTGAAGGCAGTGAATACTGAACACAATATAAGATTGGCACTGTTCTGTGACAAAAAATAGCAACCCACCACAATGGAGTATGAAGACAGAAATCTCTCACAAAAACACAGTAACATTGTTCTTTGCTACTGGTGTCTTAAACGAGGAAAGTACACCATTGTTGAAATATTGCTTTTCCATTTTCACAAAAAGGGAAAAAAATATCACCAGAAATGGGGAAAATGGCCTCCCATTCAAATTATATTAAATTATATATTGAAGATGTCCATTTTTTTTTAATATTCACTTCATGTAAGTGCAATAAAATTATTGCAAATGCAAATAAATCTGCAAAATAATTGCAAATAAATATATTGCAATAAAAAGACCATAGGGCATAGACACATGCTGTTGAAATGCATCTAAATCAGCGTTACCAGCTTTACAGCTTTCCATAAACTTGCACTCTTCTTCTTAGTTAGTCATCCAAGATTCATCTTTCATCACTGCTTATATTTTTTTTTTATATACAATCATAGCTCTATGATACCAGTAACACTGCAGCCAAGGCCATTGCAGCCATCACCTGAAACTTGTGCAATATGTACCTACATGTATTGAATAAGTGGTGGAGTAGTGTGATTGTATGCCATTTTGTGCTGACAATATGTATTGTCAATATAAGCAGACTTTGATTCAACATTTGTAATGATTCAATCACAATTCATTTCATCTTTGGGACCTGAATTATTAAATCACCATTTGATTCATGGATTTTTTTTTTAGAATCGTTTTTTTCAGATTCAAAGAATAAAAAAAATATGATAATTGATTCACATTTGCTTCAACATTTAAATATATATGACATTTAAGTTATATCAACATTTAAATATATACACGACTGAGGGAGATAATCTTGCTAAGGAGCTCAGTATCGTTTGGATCAGTGAGGCCATGTGGCCTTTCTAAATTCTCCATGTTTATAAGTATAAGTAAGTATAAGTATTAAATATATATGTTGAATTTGTCAAATCAATACAAATGGAAACATACCTACATGTGTGTGGTCATTAAACCATTGTTACAGCAAAAATATCAGATTGGCCATTATTGTCTTATATTGACAATTTATATTGAAAATAACTTACATTTACATTGCCAATTTAGGTATGTGTAAATCCATTAACTTAAATCACACATGTTCCTCACTTAACTTATTTGCCTTTTAAAGTTAAAAACACTCATCACTTTTTAGCTGGTACCATGGACGCAAGCTAACACCATTGGTAGCTGTTGGTAAGGTGAACTGCTGTAACCTCGGACACATCATAACCTTGGACTTTGTATGCCATCAGAATGTTAACAATACAGACACACTGTTTCGCCAGTAGCCCCTATACTCTGATAGCATGACATACCCGAGGTAAGACATGTCTGAAGATTGGGCTTTTACCATACCTACAGTGTTATAGGTACCAACTTGCAGTAAATATCCGGTAGCTAATTCCCATTCTCCTAAAAGTATAATTAAATTGTGTTCACACAATTGATATTTTTAACATAAAGGTAGGTGTAGCATGTATTGATGTCTTACTTATTCTAAATTGAAATAAGTATTAACTGCGCATAGGTGGTAGGTACCTACCTAGTACCTACCACAACAATAAGAAACATGGAATTAAATTGAATTACAGGCTCCTAGAATTGCTTTGGAGCTGGTGTGCGGAGTGGAAAACTCTGACTAAAATAAGTATAAAGAGTGGAAAATTAAACCAAAAAGCATATGTACCAGGCTTTATCGCCCAATTACCTGCTCACCAAAATTAGTTATTACCTATGACAATTTTTACCTGTCTTCGTCCACAGGCTGTCCCTATCATTACATCCATAAATCAGTATCAGGTTTCCAATTATCCAATACATTTTAAAATAAGGAGTGGGAAATTCACAGTAAAACTCAGGGAAAAGAGTGGAAAAATAGTATCCATAGGGTGTCATTTTCCACCAAAATTTCCCAATGCTAGGACACTGAATTAAAATGTATCTAAATCGGCCTTTTTACAGTTTTCAATAAACTTACACAGCTTTCTGTAGTCAAAGAGGTCAATATCTCACTTTAGTATTTACCAAATCATTACTTTTGACACAGCAGGAGCTATACGATCCCAGATAAACTGCAACCACCAGCACCAACCCCAAACCCAAGGTGATATATCCCCAAACCCAAGGCGATATGTATAACCCAAACCCAAACCCACGGAAGCGCACGTATTGAATAGGCGGAACGTATTTTATCTACCGTGGCCTGGGCGAAACGATCGGCCTGTATTTTGTCTTAGGTGCGTCGCTCACGTAGCAATTTGTTACCTCTGATTACCTTCACCGTAGTGGGGATCGTTTTTTCGATATCGAAACGAAAAATAAGTAAAAACAATATAAGTGAAAATTCAACTAAAGGGGCTCCAGATGTAAATTTCGTTGTATCCAACCATCACAACAATAGCTACTTATCGTAGGAAAAATAATTTTGACATCAAAACAGTAGGCACACTCCCTTTAAAGGGAATGTTTCACCTTCCTGAGAGTTGACAAATATACATTGGTTGTAGTAGAAAATATGAAGTAAGTGCTGCTGAAAACGATTGTGATACTTTTTCACTCGCAGTCACTTAACGTCATACAAATGAAGTTTTTAGATTTGGGCGAATGACGTCATTATATACCACTGCTGATTGGCTGACAAAGTGGGATTGGCTGAAAAAGTGTCTGTTAGCCAATCAGCGGCTGCACCAGCCTGGTTTCATTTTGCAAATGGTCAATTAAATTGCTTAAAAACGGTTAAGTTTTGGGGAAAATTACCTGAGTAATTTAGACATTTCAATAACGGCCGAAGATATTGGCTATCTCAATTTAAAACTAATACAAAGGTGAAACATTCCCTGTAAGTGTCAACATCTTCTGCACCACATATAGTAGTCTGGCATTTTAAACATCCAACAATTGGACAGTGACAGCCGACAGGGGACAGAAGACAGGGATAATTGGCAAGACATGTTTTCGATTCAAAACGTTGCATTTCGGACTTTAATGATTTGCACACTATTGTGATGCACTAATTGAGTTATTTGTGCTAGCACTGAACATGAACATGAGTTCAGTCAGTACTTCCACTGTATGCCTGTGCTGTATACAGACGGTACTGCTGAGTCCTAATATTTGCATGCTTAACACAATATTTATTATTTGTATGCATTGTTTTCGCAGATCCGGTGCATGTCCGGGACCAACACCGACCCGACGCCGGTGGATGTGAAGACGCGCATCCGGCTGCTGCTGATGGGCGCGTCACCGGCAGTGGCAGCCGGCTCAAGAAGCCAGCCATCGGCCTCCGGCGCCTCTATCGCCATGGAGAAGAATCCCGTGTACCTGAGCGCCAGCGTCCTGAAGGACCTCAGGGACGAGGGGGCGGTTACGGATGATCCGGACGACGACTTGCAGTCCAGCCAGCTCCTGCAAGATGCGCAGACCCACCAAGGGCCGCCATCTGGTCACCCCGTGGCGGCCAGTCTGGAGTTCGGCCGGGAAGCTCTGGCGTACGTCGCTGGCTTCCTGGCGTACAAGTGCCGCTCCGTGGACAGCAGCCTCGGCACTGTGTCCGGCCAGTGTGCTCCCGGCCAAGCTAGTCCAAGAGCTCTGGGTGGATCGAGCGGCTGAGCCGGGGAGGCCTGGCTGTGCCGTCACCGCAGTGGCTGGAGCAGGTGGAGGCGTTCGAGGTGGTGTTCGGCGCCATGCACGGCGCCGACATCGACCGCGCCCCCGGGGTCATCAGGCGGCTCAGGGAGGACCTGGAGCGCAAGTACTCCCGCATCGACCCTCGGGTGGTGCGAAAGTACGCCGTCACACGGACGCACATCCGCCTGAAGTGGCTGCAAGGCAGCCTGACGGAGTGCCGGGTGAATGAGCGCAACGCCAAGCGCATGCGCTTGTATGCCCGGTCAGCAGTGAGGCACCCACCTGCCAAACTGCCTCGCCACTCTGCCGAGGACATGTTCGTTCGCTGGCCGAGGACCTGTTCGAGCTGCTGGCCTGCTACTTCCGGGTGAACTTCACGCCGCCGCCGGACAGCTCGCACGGCGTGGCGCGACAGATGCTGGCCGACGCGCTGCACGACTGCCTGGCCGGCGCCGGACAGTTCGCAGAGTTCTGCCTGCCGCTGGCGCTGGAGAAGCTCAACTCGGACCTGACGCAGGCTAAGTTGGACGCGCTGGCGCTGCTGAAACGCTGCTGCGGCGTCTACACTGGCGCCGCACCTGGCGTCGCTGCGGCTGGCGCTGGCCCGGGAGTGTCTGGCGGCGCGACAGTCGGAGGTGCAGGCGCGCGCGCTACAGCTGGTGGCGGCTGTGCCGGCGCAGGCCGATCAGTGGACGCGCCCCCTGCTGGCCGAGTGTCTGCACCACGCCGCTGCTGGTGGTGCTCTGCGCCGGCGGCCGGGAGCTGGTGCTGGGTGAGGCGGTGCCGGCCCTGCTTGGCCAGCTGGAGGCCGGCGCGGAGGCTCGGCCGCCGAGCGGCTGGAGACGCTGAGCGCGCTTGGCCGGCGGCTGGCGGACGGCGGCGCGGACGAGTCGCCGGCTGTGGAGCCGCTGAAGTTTGGGATGTCCAACCAGACTATTCTAAACTGAATCACGTTCGGTACCGGCAGTAACGGATCGACCAGCAATGGCATTTCCTTCACAAATAACTGGCACTATGTAAAAAAAAATCATTTTTCACCTTTCTAAGTTTGTGTTTCGTAATTCTTTTTTTTTAAGTACCGGTGACGAATGAGAAATATCATCCATACTGCAAAAATACTCGAATTCCGCAAGAGCCTACACAAACACCTGATAAAGCACCCCATCTCCATCAACGCATCGCCAGTCACCCAAGATTTCATTCAAACTCCGACAAACCGTCATGTCGCTCCAACCAGCCGCATTCCTGGGTCGTGCTTACCTGTAGCACAGTCTAGGACACGAACTTGGCGCGGATGGCGATCTGCTCGTCCGGGCTGAGTCGGCAGCGGTCCGGCAAGGTGAGCATCATCGTCTCCAGCAGCACCAGGTCACAGGCCAGGTTGAACCGCACGCGCAGCGTCTGATCCACACTGGCGGCCAGCGGCGACCCGCCCAGCCGACTGCTGAACTGCTTATGTACGCCCTCAGCAAGCGTGAGATCCTTGCCGTCCACCTGCCCGGGCACAGGCACCGTCACACACGGCCCTCCTAACATGGCGGAGGGGGCAGGGAGGCCAGGACTCATTGTTCCCTTGCTAGTGGGAGCTCTGCTCCGGCCGACACGTAAAACCGCGAGAAAGGTCATAAGTGGGACAAAAAAGAATGTTATCGATATTCCGACTAACGGTGTGGCAACCGTGTTACCAGCTGATCCCGACTGAGACTAAAAGTTATGACACCGAGCCCAGACTATTTGGCAATCATAGGGATTGGATTGTCACAACCAAAACGTTTACGCACAAGTAATTTGTTTCTTCTGTGATGGCTGTAGTTGTTATATTCGCGTAACGAAGTTTTTAAAAGCTACGATGCCTGAAATTCAACAAATCACGACTATGGGCGCCGCATGATTATACAACTGGTCAAGGGCTGTATTATAATTAATCAACACAGCGTTCTACTCCCGGCAACACAACACCTCAGCACTCGCTATCAAGCATGCATTGCAGGCGCTAGCGCGTCGTCCCCAGTTCAAAATGGTACATGACACAGTTATTAATACACAGCATAACTCCAGTCTTTGCCAGCAAGCGACCTTGCTGGTGGTGGTGTGTGTGTGTGTGGGGGGGGGGGGGGGGGGGCACTGCTGGTAGTCCCTCACGGTACGTGGACATGTGTCTCTGTCAACTCTTAACACCACACTGACCTGCATCGTCCGAGGTTGACATCGTAGTAGCATCCCTGGAACTGCTTCTATCCGGTCCACTGGTCCTCTGCGGCTGAGTCTGGTCGCTCTGCTGGCCTGAAACATACCATTGCTGATTGTAACTGCAGTCCATATAAAGGCTATGGTGCAGGAACTGGTTTCACGGCTGGCCTGGCTACATTTCCTGATCAGGGGGGGGGGATTAAACTCTCCCTGTCAATGGCGGGTTAACTGCGTTCAAATGGAGCAGCAGAGAAGCTGATTAATGACAAATGCATAACTAATACATTATTTGGATAACACATATGAAATATGTGACATTGACACATAGGGAATTGGGTAATAGTTCAGTAATTCACCTCCCCAGTGTTACAGCACTGGGGAGCCTGAACAAGTTGTGGGCGGTGCTGCCAGCTTGATGACGTCATTGAGAGAGTATACTTAATGACATAGGCCTGTTTACTACTCGATCAGACCGGGCTATGAGCAGTGGGTTTTGTCCAATCGGACTTAAGCGAATCTTAGGTTTCACCCGATCAGACTTAATAGCGGGGTTAGACAGGCCTACACCATTAAGTATACCCTCCCAATGACATCAAGCTGCCAACACCGCTCGCCACTTGTTCAGGCTCCCGTGCTGTAACACTGGGGAGGTGAATTACTGAACTATTACCAGGAATTGTAACTCAGAGCAAAATGAAGCTACTCACAACGGCAGATTTTTGTCGGGCACCGCATCTGATTTGAGGAACAATTTCCCTTTAACTACATTGAACTGTTGATCACTGAAGTGCTTCTTGCATATTCTTGGGTTTCTCATTTGCTTGTAGCGGTCCGAACAATGAAGTACCCAGTTTGCCCTTCTTGATTGCTGAGTGGAAGCATTTGGTAGCCGATGTGCAGCATCTAGACTGTGACAGTCACGTATCATGCAAGACATTGCTAGTTGATGCTGGAAAATCAAAACAACATCAGTTATGCACTGGTGACCAAACATCAGCAAACAATCACATTAGGATTGGCCAATATGCAAAACGTGGCAAGTTTCGACAAGATCTCGTCGGGGCAGGGTTGGCACCAACACATCAAAATTGGGGCAGCTTGTGAAAATTTTGGGGCAGCTTTTGAAAATTTTGGGGCAGTTTTGGAGATTTGGGACAGCTTTAAAATGTAGGGGCAGAATTGTAAAGTTAGGGGCAGCTGTGGAAATTTTGGGGCAGCTTTTGACTTTTTGGGGCAGAAGTAACAATTTACCGATTCACACTAGATAAAACGCGATCGTGATTACGACCGCCAGCTTTTGGCTGAAAAGTGAATCCATACTAGATAAAACGCGATCGTGAATCATCTACCTAAATATATAGGTAGATGATTCATGAATGCCCTACCTAAATATATAGGTCAACATTATTTGCTGACCGAGGACCGAAATTTCCCTCTCGGGGAAAAAAGGGAAAAATCCTGCCCCAAATGGGACAGCTTGCTGTCCCATTTGGGGCAGGATTTGGGCTATCCCAAATATCTTGTCGATGTTCCTGCCACGTTTTGCATACTGGACTGGATTGGTACGGGAGTGTAGGAGTCACCATCAAATGTCTTTGCCATCAATAGTTTGATCTTTTAACTGGGATGCAGCTGCTAGCTCCCGTTCTTGCCAGAAAATGCAGGAGTTATTCGAAGCTATAGAAAGCAGCTTGTGCGCAGAGGCGGAACTTTTTGTTTTTCGTTGGGGTTGTAATTGAGTCGGCGACCGGGGGGGGGGGGGGGGTAGTAAAAGCAACTAATGATAAAAACGAAGTATGTGCAAAATTGAAGTCTAACACCTTAGAATGAACATAGGTTGTATTAGCTCATTACTGACGCATTTTAGCAACAGCATGGTGTGCAATCTTTAAAAAAAAATTGCAAGTATCATGTTAAGTCAAAGTAGGCAAAGACTACCTCATGGTAGCTCACACACCAATAATCAGCCAATATCAATATTAAAGGAAATAGTTCACCTTGAAATTTTTTTACCAAACACGATTTGATTGTATTTTTTAATACAATTTATTTTTATATTGTCAAAAATGGCCTTATATCGCGCCGATTCAGGACATAAGGTCGTAAATTTGTATTGTTTATCAAAACTATATGTATACTCTCTGAGTCAGAGTCCTGACGTCACGCGAATGTAAAAAATGGTTCAGCCAATCAGATTCGAAAGTAGTCGCGTAAGGATAGACTCGCATTGGAGATGTGCCAACCGGCGGCCGGCGTTCGCTTGCTAGCACCAGCTGCAAGCTGATTGGATGATGGTATAGCCTCTGCCCGGGCTAAAACCAGTACAACATTCTTTCGCCAGCACCGCATTCCTTCGCCAAAAAATCAAATATATTCGGCTGGAAAGTCTTTTCAGCCAAGAAAACTTGCAGATAGGGGTTTCTCAAAACGGGCTACAAAACTGCTATCTCAGTTTAAAACTAATGTTGAAGGTGAACTATTTCCTTTAAGGTTGTACATAAATGGTGTGATTCAGCAACTAGCCATTTCTTGCAAGGAAGGCACCTCCTGGTGATGCCAATGGTCCAGGTCTGGTTCTTTTATATATTACAGTGAGATATAAACATACATATAACATATTTTATATTTCCCACAACTCACAAGGCCATGGGTGGATAATTGTTTTCAGAGTTGCCCCGGCCGAGGACAGGGGCGCAACCAAGGGGCCCTAGGGGGCACGTGGCGGGGGATGTCCGTGAAGTTAGTGACGGAATCGGATTCGAATTCAGCGTCGAGTAGCGATTTGCTTCAAAATGTGGGAACAGTTCAATTGGGGCACGCTGATCACGTTAATGACATTCATTTTGACATTTAAGGTCATTTTCAAAATCATCTTGAAGGTCGAAGGACGGGGTGGCTCAAAACGACCCGAAGTTATTGTCCGATCGCAAAACAAAATAATGGTATCATTCTATTCCTCGGGTCAATATCTAGGCGCAGCTTTCGAAACCTCACTGGAGGCAAATGACCTTGGCCCTCATTTTAAGGGTCAAAGGACAAATAACCCGAAGTTATTGTCCGATCGCCAAAATAATGGTCTCATTCGATTCCTCGGGTTAATATCGACCTGATGTTATTGTCTAATTGACAAAATAATGGTCTCATTCGATTCCTCGGGTTAATGTCTAGCCACAGCCTTCGCAAACTCACTCGTGGCAAATGACATTGACCCTCATTTTCAAGGTCATAGGACGGGGCGGCTCAAAAGGACCCGAAGTTAGAAGCCGATTGCCAAAATAATGGTCTCATTCGATTCCTCGGGTCAGTATCTGCCGTAACCTTTGCAACCTCACTCGTGGAAAATGGCATTGACCCTCAATTTCAAGGTCAAAGGACTCAAAACGACCCGAAGTTATCATCCAATCGCCATTGATCTTGAAATTGAGGGCCAATGTCATTTGCTACGAGTGAGGTTGCGAAGGCTACGGCTATATATACTCACCCGAGGAATCGAATGAGACCATTATTTTGGCGATCGGACAATAACTTCGGTTAAGATTATCGTGAATGTCAAAATGATTGCCATTTTCGTGATCAGCGTGCCCCAATTGACCTGTCACCACATTTTGAAGCGAATCGCTACTCGACGCTGAATTCGAATCCGAATCCGTCGCTAACTTCATGGACATGCGGGGGGGGGGGGGGGAATCACGATTGAGGGCGCCTCTCCTGGGCGTCTGCACACCGAAGGTGCCACTCTCGAGTACAGGTGGCGCCCCTTGAGTCGTGACTGCCGGCGGAACCCCTTTAGATCGGACAATATGCCTCCTTTAGACCGGAGATAACGACCCCAACTGTGCCTCCCCGAAAATATAAGTTTTCTGACCTACCCGAGGTGTTCACTAAGACAAAGTTGGCAAGGCTCAGCCTCCATTGACTACCCCCCCCCCCTATTTCGAAAGCGCACCAAAAGCGCAATTTTACCCATATTTTTCACAGATAGTCGTACCAAGTATGCATTTTTATGCTGGGATTATATTTGCGTTTCTGTATTCTTTTTAAATAATAACTAAGGTCTTGCAAAAAAAGGTCTCTTAAAAGTGGCTGCCAAGGCCCCGCCAGGGCAACTTTGAAGTTGCCCCGGCCGCAGCCGGGGCTGCCCTATATGATTCTCCACCCATGCACAAGGCAAACAAATTAGGCGAGAACCAAACAGCATTATTTAATAAGGCAATACATTAATCCCATCACCGAAATGACTAACTTTATCACCGTAAATGACATAAAATCACCGAAACGTCACAACATATTGAGGATTTCGGGCTTCGGCCGATGGACTTCTTTAAAAATATGTAAACTGGCGCCAAGGGTGAGGTGAGGTGAGGTGAGGTGATGTGATGTGATGTGATGTGATGTGATGTGATGTGATGTGATGTGATGTGAGGTGAGGTGAGGTGAGGTGAGGTGAGGTGAGGTGAGGTGAGGTGAGGTGAGGTGAGGTGAGGTGAGGTGAGGTGAGGTGAGGTGAGGTGAGGTGAGGTGAGGTGAGGTGAGGTTAGGATAAAAGCTTGAGAAATACATGGTGATGCTTTAACATGCAAGTCAATGAGAAAGTGGTCATTTCGGTGATGGATTAACCCTCGCCCTACGGGAGCTTTTTCACCTTCGCCCTAGGGGGGGGGGGGGGGGGGCCTGACAGGCCCCCTGTTAACTTCCAAACCAAGCAACTTTTTTTTTTTTACACATACGTATACGAATTGTCAACGTACGAACGATGTTAGAACATCACCATATTATTTAACACAAGTCAATGTTTGCATACGCTGCATTTAACAAAAGGATACAGGGGTCAGTTTTAGAAGAGTGTGTTATGCAACTTAGGCACAAACAAACTGCATCTACCATAAATGTCAGGAAACCAAGCAACTTAGAGCAATGCAGTAAGAACCAGCATGTTGCCTGTCAATAGAGGAATCTAACAGTATACGATTTTTAGGTTTCAGGTCAACGGGTGACCTTCCAGGTCAAGTGAATGACCTCGGATTTACCACGTCCGTAACAGATATTTTACTCGGCAGAAAAACCTCAAAATGAGAAATTGATAAATGTAAAAAAGGCATGTTCCTAGACCAGTTGTGGCTCAGAAATACAAAAGAAGGTAATTATTTGTTCGTATCTTGTCAAAAAAAGTATAAAAAACGTTATTGTAAAAAATGACGTCACTAGTTTCCTACACTTGAGAGCCATCACTCAGTCAAAAATGAAGATATTGCTTTGAAATTTGGTATGGGTATTGTCCATACTCAGTACTCTCACATATATTCCGGTTATCCTAATATCTTTGAAAGTTTTGATTTTGTGGGATTTTTTTATTATTTTTTTATTTAAGGGGTTAAAAACCCCAAATTTTGAAAATCCGAGATCGCTATTTTAAATAGAATGCCATTTTGTATCTTTGGTGAATTGCGTTTGCAATTTGTTTCAAAACTCTGTTTTCTACGATTTTGTAAATATTTCTCATTTTTTTACCAACATGACGTCATCAAAACATAATTATCTCCCAAACTACTCAACCACTTTAAATTAAAGTTTTACAGCCTACGTATAATTGTTGTACACTCAACTACCAAAAATTTCAGCAAGATGCATTGCATGTGTAAAAAGTTATTCAAGAAAAACCTAAGAGGGGGGGGGGGGGCTGTCAGGCCCCCCCCCCCCCTCAGACCCCCCGTAGGGCGAGGGTTAATACCCTGCCTTTTAGGAATAATAAAAGACGTACGTAAAATTAGCAGTCGATTGATATTGCCCAATCTATAATTTTGAGGCCCGTCGCATCAGAATTGCCTGAAACTTGACAGGTAGGTCCTCCTTGCCACGCTAAACACGAAAAACATAAAATTATCCTGGAATACGGCTACTTTTAAAGTTATAACGTTTTAAGTTTTGAATGTCTGTCAGTTGAATGTCTGGCTAACTTGACGCGGAAAGCTTCCAATTCCTGAGCATTCGTTTCAAAATAAAGGAAGACAGACATTCAAAACTTTTTTTTATAACTCGGAAAGTAGCCCGTGTTCCAGGTTAATCTTACGTTTTTCTAGGTGTGTGTGTGTGTGTGTGTGTGTGTGTGTGTGTGTGTGTGTGTGTGTGTGTGTGTGTGTGTGTGTGTGTGTGTGTGTGTGTAGGTGTGTGTGTGTGTGTGTGTAGGTGTGTGTGTGTAGGTGTGTGTGTGTAGGTGTGTGTGTGTAGGTGTGTGTGTGTGTGTAGGTGTGTGTGTGTGTGTGTAGGTGTGTGTGTGTGTAGGTGTGTAGGTGTGTGTGTGTGTGTGTAGTGTGTGTGTGTGGTGTGTAGGTGTGTAGGTGTGTGTGTGTGTGTGTAGGTGTGTGTGTGTGTAGGTGTGTGTGTGTGTAGGTGTGTGTGTAGGTGTGTAGTGTGTGTGTAGGTGTGTGTGTGGTGTGTAGGTGTGTTGGTGTGTGTGTGTAGGTGTGTAGGTGTGTAGGTGTGTAGGTGTGTAGGTGTGTGTGTGTAGGTGTGTAGGTGTAGGTGTGTGTGTGTGTAGGTGTGTAGGTGTGTGTGTGTAGGTGTGTGTCGTGTGTGTGTGTAGTGTGTAGGTGTGTAGGTGTGTAGGTGTGTAGGTGTGTAGTGTGTTAGTGTAGGTGTGTAGGTGTGTAGGTGTGTAGGTGTGTGTGTGTAGGTGTGTGTAGGTGTGTGTAGGTGTGTGTAGGTGTGTAGTGTGTGTGTGTGTAGGTGTGTGTAGGTGTGTGTAGGTTGTGTGTGTAGGTGTGTAGGTGTGTGTAGGTGTGTGTAGGTGTGTGTGTAGGTGTGTGTGTGTGTAGGTGTGTGTAGGTGTGTGTGTAGGTGTGTAGGTGTGTAGGTGTGTGTGGTGTGTGTGTAGGTGTGTAGGTGTGTAGGTGTGTGTGTAGGTGTGTGTGTAGGTGTGTAGGTGTGTAGGTGTGTGTAGGTGTGTGTGTAGGTGTGTAGGTGTGTAGGTGTGTGTAGGTGTGTGTGTAGGTGTGTAGGTGTGTAGGTGTGTGTAGGTGTGTGTGTAGGTGTGTAGGTGTGTAGGTGTGTGTAGGTGTGTGTGTAGGTGTGTAGGTGTGTAGGTGTGTGTAGGGTGTGTGTGTAGGTGTGTAGGTGTGTAGGTGTGTGTAGGTGTGTGTGTAGGTGTGTATGTGTGTAGGTGTGTGTAGGTGTGTAGGTGTGTAGGTGTGTAGGTGTGTAGGTTGTGTGTTGGGTGTGTGTGTAGGTGTGTAGGTGTTGTAGGTGTGTGTAGGTGTGTAGGTGTGTAGGTGTGTGTAGGTGTGTGTGTGTAGGTGTTGTAGGTGTGTAGGTGTGTGTGTACGGCTGTGCTGTGCTAGGTGGTGTAGGTGTGTAGGTGTGTGTAGGTGTGTGTGTAGGTGTGTAGGTGTGTAGGTGTGTGTAGGTGTGTGTGTAGGTGTGTAGGTGTGTAGGTGTGTGTAGGTGTGTGTGTAGGTGTGTAGGTGTGTAGGTGTGTGTAGGTGTGTGTGTAGGTGTGTAGGTGTGTAGGTGTGTGTAGGTGTGTGTAGGTGTGTGTGTAGGTGTGTAGGTGTGTAGGTGTGTGTAGGTGTGTGTGTAGGTGTGTAGGTGTGTAGGTGTGTGTAGGTGTGTGTGTAGTGTGTAGGTGTGTAGGTGTGTGTAGGTGTGTGTGTAGGTGTGTGTGTAGGTGTGTAGGTGTGTAGGTTGTGTAGGTGTGTGTGTGTAGGTGTGTAGGTGTGTAGGTGTGTGCAGGTGTGTGTGTAGGTGTGTAGGTGTGTAGGTGTGTGTAGGTGTGTGTGTAGGTGTGTAGGTGTGTAGGTGTGTGTAGGTGTGTGTGTAGGTGTGTAGGTGTGTAGGTGTGTGTAGGTGTGTGTGTAGGTGTGTAGGTGTGTAGGTGTGTGTAGGTGTGTGTGTAGGTGTGTAGGTGTGTAGGTGTGTGTAGGTGTGTGTGTAGGTGTGTAGGTGTGTAGGTGTGTGTAGGTGTGTGTGTGTAGGTGTGTAGGTGTGTAGGTGTGTGTAGGTGTGTGTGTAGGTGTGTAGGTGTGTAGGTGTGTGTAGGTGTGTGTGTAGGTGTGTAGGTGTGTAGGTGTGTGTAGGTGTGTGTGTAGGTGTGTAGGTGTGTAGGTGTGTGTAGGTGTGTGTGTAGGTGTGTAGGTGTGTAGGTGTGTGTAGGTGTGTGTGTAGGTGTGTAGGTGTGTAGGTGTGTAGGGTGTGTGTAGGTGTGTAGGTGTGTGTAGGTGTGTAGGTGTGGTGTAGGTGTGTAGGTGTGTGTAGGTGTGTAGGTGTGTGTAGGTGTGTAGGTGTGTGTAGGTGTGTAGGTGTGTGTAGGTGTGTGTAGGTGTGTAGGTGTGTGTAGGGTGTGTAGGTGTGTGTAGGTGTTTAGGTGTGTGTAGGTGTGTGTAGGTGTGTGTAGGTGTGTAGGTGTGTGTAGGTGTGTGTAGGTGGTGTGTAGGTGTGTAGGTGTGTGTAGGTGTGTGTAGGTGTGTGTAGGTGTGTGTAGGTGTGTATGTGTGTGTAGGTGTGTGTAGGATGTGTGTTGGTGTGTAGGTGTGTAGGTGTGTGTAGTGTGTGTGTAGGTGTGTAGGTGTGTGTAGGTGTGTGTAGGTGTGTGTAGGTGTGTGTAGGTGTGTGTAGGTGTGTAGGTCTGTGTGTAGGTGTGTGTAGGTGTGTGTAGGTGTGTATTGTGGTGTAGGTGTGTGTAGGTGTGTGTAGGTGTGTAGGTGTGTGTAGGTGTGTGTAGGTGTGTGTAGGTGTGTAGGTGTGTGATAGGTGTGTGTAGGTGTGTGTAGGTGTGTAGGTGTGTGTAGGTGTGTGTAGGTGTGTGTAGGTGTGTAGGTGTGTGTAGGTGTGTGTAGGTGTGTGTAGGTGTGTAGGTGTGTGTAGGTGTGTGTAGGTGTGTGTAGGTGTGTAGGTGGTGTGTAGGTGTGTGTAGGTGTGTATAGGAGTGTAGGTGTGTGTAGGTGTGTATAGGTGTGTAGGTGTGTGTAGGTGTTGTAGGTGTATACGGTGTGTGGTGTGTGTGGTGTGAGGTGTGTGTAGGTGTGTAGGTGTGTGTAGGTGTGTAGGTGTGTGTAGGTGTGTGTAGGTGTGTAGCGTGTGTGTAGGTGTGTAGGTGTGTGTAGGTGTGTAGGTGTGTGTAGGTGTGTAGGTGTGTGTGGTGTGTAGGTGTGTGTAGTGTGTAGGTGTGTGTAGGTGTGTAGGTGTGTGTAGGTGTGTAGGTGTGTGTAGGTGTGTAGGTGTGTGTAGGTGTGTAGGTGTGTGTAGGTGTGTAGGTGTGTGTAGGTGTGTAGGTGTGTGTAGGTGTGTAGTGTGTTTAGGTGTGTAGGTGTGTGTAGGTGTGTAGGTGTGTGTAGGTGTGTAGGTGTGTGTAAGGTGTGTAGTGTGTGTGTAAGGTGTGTAGGTGTGTGTAGGTGTGTAGGTGTGTGTAGGTGTGTAGGCTTAGTGTGTCAGGTGTGTGTTGGTGTTAGGTGTGTAGGTGTGTGTAGGTGTGTGTAGGTGTGTAGGTGTGTATGTGTGTGTAGGTGTGTGTAGGGTGTAGTGTTAGGTGTGTGTAGGTGTGTGTAGGTGTGTAGGCTGTGTAGGTCGTCGTGTAGGTGTGTGTAGGTGTGTAGCGTGTGTAGGTGTGCTGTAGGTGCTGTGTAGGTATGTAGGTGTGTATGTGTGTGTTAGGTTGTGTTGTAGTGTTGTAGGAGCGTGTGTAGGTGTGATAAGGTGTGTGTAGGTGTGTGTAGGTGTGTAGGTGTGTGGTATGTGAGTGTGTGTAGGTGTGTAGTGTGTAGGGTGTGTAAGTGTGAGTAGGTGTGTAGGTGTGTAAGTGTGTGTAGTGTGTGTAGGTGTGTGGTGTTAGGTGGTGTAGGTGTGTGTAGTGTGTAGGTGTGTAGGTGTGTGTAGGTGTGTGTAGGTGTGTAGGTGTGTAGGTGTGTGTAGGTGTGTGTAGCGTGTGTAGGTGTGTAGGTTTGTGTAGGTGTGTGTAGGTGTGTAGGTGTGTAGGTGTGTGTAGGTGTGTGTAGGTGTGTAGGTGTGTAGGTGTGTGTAGGTGTGTGTAGGTGTGTAGGTGTGTAGGTGTGTAGGTGTGTGTAGGTGTGTAGGTGTGTAGGTGTGTGTAGGTGTGTGTAGGTGTGTAGGTGTGTAGGTGTGTGTAGGTGTGTGTAGGTGTGTAGGTGTGTAGGTGTGTGTAGGTGTGTGTAGGTAGTGTAGGTGTGTAGGTGTGTGAGGTGAGTGTAGGTGTGTAGGTGTGTAGGTTTGGTAGGTGTGTGTAGGTGTGTAGGTGTGTGTGTGTGTCGGTGTGTCGGTGTGTAGGTGTGTGTAGGTGTGTTTAGGTGTGTTGTAGGTGTGTGTAGGTGTGTGTAGGTGTGTAGGTGTGTAGGCGTGTGTAGGTGTGTAGGTGTGTAGGTGTGTAGGTGTGAGGTGAGTAGTGTATAGGTGTCGTAGTGAGTAGGTCTGTAGGTGTGTAGGTGTGTAGGTGTGTAGGTGTGTAGGGGTGTAGGTGTGTAGGTGTGTAGGAGCTGTAGGTGTGTGGTGTGTAGGTGTGTAGGTGTGTAGGTGTGTAGGTGTGTAGGTGTGTAGGTGTGTAGGTGGTAGGTGAGTAGGTGTGTAGGTGTGTAGTTGTTTAGTGTTTAGGTGTGTAGGTGTGTAGGTCGTGTAGGTGTGTAGGTGAGTAGGTGTGTAGGTGTGCAGGTGTGTAGGTGTGTAGGTGTGTAGGTGTGTAGGTGTGTAGGTGTGTAGGTGTGTAGGTGTGTAGGTGTGTAGGTGTGCTAGGTGTGGAGGTGTGTAGTGGTAGGTGGTAGGTGTGTAGGTGTGTAGGTGTGTAGGTGTGTAGGTGTGTAGGTGTGTAGGTGTGCTAGGTGTGTAGGTGTGTAGGTGTGTAGGTGTGTAGGTGTGTAGGTGTGTAGGTGTGTAGGTGTGTAGGTGTGTAGGTGTGTATGTGTGTAGGTGTGTAGGTGTGTAGGTGTGTAGGTGTGTAGGTGTGTAGGGTGTGTAGGTTTGTAGGTGTGTAGGTGTGTAGGTGTGTAGGTGTGTAGGTGTGTAGGTGTGTAGGTGTGTAGGTGTGTAGGTGTGAAGGTGTGTAGGTGTGTAGGTGTGTAGGTGTGTAGGTGTGCTAGTGTGTAGGTGTGTAGGTGTGTAGGTGATGTAGAGTGTTAGGTGTGTAGGTGTGTAGAGTCGTGTAGGTGTGTAGGTGTGTAGGTGTGTAGGTGTGTAGGTGTGTAGGTGTGTAGGTGTGTAGGTGTGAAGGTGTGTAGGTGTGTAGGTGTGTAGGTGTGTAGGTGTGTAGGTGTGTAGGTGTGTAGGTGTGATGTGTGAGGCTGTGTGGTGTGTAGGTGTGTTGTGTGTAGGTGTGTGTGTGTAGGTGTGTGTGTGTAGGTGTTTGTGTGTAGGAGTGTGTGTGTAGGTGTGTGTGTGTGTGTTGGTGTGTGTGTGTTGTGTGTGTGTGTAGGTGTGTGTTGTAGGTGTGTGTGTGTAGGTGTGTGTGTGTAGGTGTGTGTGTGTAGGTGTGTGTAGTGTAGGTGTGTGTGATGTAGGTGTGTGTGTAGGTGTGTGTGTAGGTGTGTGTGTAGGTGTGTGTGTAGGTGTGTGTGTAGGTGTGTGTGTAGGTGTGTGTGTAGGTGTGGTGTGTAGGTGTGTGTGGGTAGGTGTGTGTGTAGGTGTGTGTGAGTGTAGGTGTGAGTGTGTAGTGTGTAGGTGTGTGTGTGTGTGTGTGTGTGATGTGTGGTGTGTGTCGAAGGTAGTGGTGTGATGTGGTGCTGTGTGTGTGGTACGGGTGTGTGTGTGTGTGTAGGTGTGTGTGTGTGTGTGTCAGGTGTGTGTGTGTGTGTAGGTGTGTGTGTGTGTGTAGGTGTGTGTGTGTGTGTGTAGGTTTGTGTGTGTGTTTGTAGGTGTGTGTGTGTGTGTGTGTAGGTGTGTGTGTGTGTGTGTGTAGTGTGTGTGTGTAGGTGTGTGTGTGTGTGTGTGTGTGATGTGTGTAGGTGTGTGTGTGTGTGTGTAGGTGTGTGTGTGTGTGTGTAGGTGTGTGTGTGTGTGTGTGTAGGTGTGTGTGTGTGTGTGTGTGTAGATGTGTGTGTGTGTGTGTAGGTGTGTGTGTGTGTGTGTAGGTGTGTGTGTGTGTGTGTGTGTGTGGTGTGTGTGTGTGTGTAGGTGTGTGTGTTTGTGTAGGTGTGTGTGTAGGTGTGTAGGTGTGTGTGTAGGTGTGTAGGTGTGTGTGTAGGTGTGTGTAGGTGTGTGTGTAGGTGTGTAGGTGTGTGTAGGTGTGTAGGTGTGTGTAGGTGTGTAGGTGTGTGTAGGTGTGTAGGTGTGTGTAGGTGTGTGTGTGTGTAGGTGTTGTGTGTGTGTTGTAGGTGTGTGTGTGTGTGTAGGTGTGTGTGTGTGTGTGTAGGTGTGTGTGTGTGTGTGTGTAGGTGTGTGTGTGTTTGTAGGTTTGTGTGTGTGTGGGGTGTGTTTGTGGTGTAGGTGTGTGTGTGTGTGTAGGTGTGTGTGTGTGTGTAGGTGTGTGTGTGTGTGTGGGTGTAGGTGTGTGTGTGTGTGTGTAGGTGAGTGTGTGTGTGTAGGTGTGTG
>JAXIVJ010000622.1:197500-200000 GCA_036785665.1 Chirona hameri
GTAGGTAGTGTGTAGGTGTGTGTGTAGGTGTGTAGGTGTGTAGGTGTGTGTAGGTGTGTGTGTAGGTGTGTAGGTGTGTAGGTGTGTAGGTGTGTGTGTAGGTGTGTGTAGGTGTGTAGTGAGGTGTGTAGGTGTGTGGAGGTGTGTAGGTGTGTAGGTGAGTGTAGGTGGTTGTGTAGGTGTGTAGGTGTGTAGGAGTTAGGTGTGTGTAGTGTGTAGGTTTGTAGGTTGTAGGTGTGTGTAGTGTGTGTAGGTGTGTAGGTGTGTGTAGGTGTGTAGGTGTGTGTAGGTGTGTAGGTGTGTGTAGGTGTGTAGTGTGTGTAGGTGTGTAGGTGTGTGTAGGTGTGTAGAGTGTGTGTAGGTGTGTAGGTGTGAGTAGGTGTGTAGGTGTGTGTAGGTGTGTGTAGGTGTGTGTAGGTGTGTGTAGGTGTGTGTAGGTGTGTGTAGGTGGTAGGTGGTGTAGGTGTGTGTAGGTGTGTGTAGGTGTGTAGGTGTGTAGGTGTGTGTAGGTGTGTAGGTGTGTGTAGGTGTGTGTAGGTGTGTGTAGGTGTGTTAGTTTGTGTGTAGGTGTGTGTAGGTGTGTGAGGTGTTGTAGGTGTGTGTAGGTGTGTGTAGGTGTGTGTAGGTGTGTAGGTGTGTGTAGGTGTGTGTAGGAGTGTGTTGGTGTGTGTAGGTGTGTAGGTGTGTGTAGGTGTGTGTAGGTGTGTGTAGGTGTGTAGGTGTGTGTAGGTGTGTGTAGGTGTGTGTAGGTGTGTAGGTGTGTGTAGGTGTGTGTAGGTGTGTGTAGGTGTGTAGGTGTGTGTAGGTGTGTGTAGGTGTGTGTAGGTGTGTGTAGGTGTGTAGGGTGTGTAGGTGTGGTAGGTGTGTGTAGGTGTGTAGGTGTGTGTAGGTGTGTGTAGGTGTGTGTAGGTGTGTAGGTGTGTGTAGGTGTGTGTAGGTGTGTGTAGGTGTGTGTAGGTGTGTATAGGTGTGTAGGAGTGTGTAGGTGTGTATAGGTGTGTAGGTGTGTGTAGGTGTGTGTGGTGTGTATAGGTGTGTAGGTGTGTGTAGGTGTGTAGGTGTGTGTAGGTGTGTAGGTGTTGTAGGTGTGTAGGTGTGTGTAGGTGTGTAGGTGTGTGTAGGTGTGTAGGTGTGTGTAGGTGTGTAGGTGTGTGTAGGTGTGTAGGTGTGTGTAGGTGTGTAGGTGTGTGTAGGTGTGTAGGTGTGTGTAGGTGTGTAGGTGTGTGTAGGTGTGTAGGTGTGTGTAGGTGTGTAGGTGTGTGTAGGTGTGTAGGTGTGTGTAGGTGTGTAGGTGTGTGTAGGTGTGTAGGTGTGTGTAGGTGTGTAGGTGTGTGTAGGTGTGTAGGTGTGTGTAGGTGTGGTAGGTGGTGTGTAGGTGTGTAGGTGTGTGAGGTGTGAGGTGTGTAGGTGTGGGTGTGTGAGGTGTGTAGGTGTGTGTGGTGTGAGGTGTGTGTTAGGTGTGTAGGTGTGTGTAGGTGTGTGTAGGTGTGTAGGTGTGTAGGTGTGTGTAGGTGTGTGTAGGTGTGTAGGTGTGTGTGTGTGTAGGTGTGTGTAGGTGTGTAGGTGTGTAGGTGTGTGTAGGTGTGTGTAGGTGTGTAGGTGTGTGTAGGTGTGTGGTGTGTGGTGTGTAGGTGTGTAGGTGTGTAGGTGTGTAGTGTGTAGGTGTGTAGGTGTGTAGGTGTGTAGGTGTGTAGGTGTGTAGGTGTGTAGGTGTGTAGGTGTGTAGGTGTGTGGTGTGTAGGTGTGTAGGTGTGTAGAGTGTGTAGGTGTGTAGTGTGTGTAGGTGTGTAGGTGTGTAGGTGTGTAGGTGTGTAGGTGTGTAGGTGTGTAGGTGTGTAGGAGTGTAGGTGTTGTAGGTGTGTAGGTGTGTAGGTGTGTAGGTGTGTAGGTGTTGTAAGTGTGTAGGTGTGTAGGTGTGTAGGTGTGTAGGTGTGTAGTGTGTAGGTGTGTAGGTGTGTAGGTGTGTAGGTGTGTAGTGTGTGTAGGTGTGTAGGTGTGTAGGTGTGTTGTGTGTAGGTGTGTAGGTGTGTAGGTGTGTAGGTGTGTAGGTGTGTAGGTGTGTAGGTGTGTAGGTGTGTAGGTGTGTAGGTGTGTAGTGTGTAGGTGTGTAGGTGTGTAGGGTGTGTAGGTGTGTAGGTGTGTAGGTGTGTAGGTGTGTAGGTGTGAGGTGTGTAGGTGTGTAGGTGTGTAGGTGTGTAGGTGTGTAGGTGTGTAGGTGTGTAGGTGTGTAGGTGTGTTGGTTTGTAGTGTGTGTAGGTGTGTGTGTGTGTGTGTGTAGGTGTGTGTGTGTGTGTGTAGGTGTGTGTGTGTGTGTAGGTGTGTGTGTGTGTGTAGTGTGTGTGTGTGTGTAGGTGTGTGTGTGTGTGTAGGTTTGTGTGTGTGTGTGTGTAGTGTGTGTGTGTGTGTGTAGGTGTGTGTGTGTGTGTGTGTGTGTGTGGTGAGTGTGTGTGTGTGTGTAGGTGTGTGTGTGTGTGTGTGTGTAGGTGTGTGTGTGTGTGTG
>JAXIVJ010000623.1:0-10000 GCA_036785665.1 Chirona hameri
TGTTCCTGTATCCCGTTCTCGTATCCCGTTTCCATATCCGTTCCCGTATCCCGCATCCCGTAATCATCTCCAGTATCCCGTTCCCGTATCCCGTTCCCGTATCCCGCTCCCGTGTCTCATTCCCCTTATCTCGTACACCGTTCCGATATCTTCTTACCATATATGCTATAATGGTATATTTCCCGTATCCCGTTCCGTATCTCGTTCCAACATCCCTTTCCCGTACCCAGTTCCGTATATTGTTGCCGTATTTCGTTCCCATATATTTGTACCGTATCTCGGTCTCGTGTCGCAGTCTGCCAAAACATTTAGCGGTTTACATGCCTGAAATATGTCAACCGGCTTCAACAAAATCTCCCGGGAGGGAGGTGCAACGTCAGCTAGTCATGCGCTCATTGATGAATTTGACTGCAGCACTGTCAGTCTTGGAAAACTTAAAGGGAAATAATGACCTTTTTGATTTTGTTAGCAACAATTTCTTAGGCTACCGTTATGGTTTTAAAATTATTTTATTTCAATTTAAGAATTAAATAAAATTATTCCCAAATTCAAAGTTGTAAGTTTGGAAAAAATACAAAACAAGTACCTTGTGTACTTCATGAAGGTTATTGACAAATGCGTCCTTCCCTACCATTGTTTACATCGAGTGCGGCATTTTTGGAGGCTCTGTGACGTTTCCGATCAAACTGAGCGCTGCTCGGACACACGCTAGTAGCGCTTTCGTTCTCCATGGCAACCAGACGTCAGCCAATCAAAAGCCAGAAAGGGAATACGTTCTGGCTTTTCATTGGCTCACGCCTGGTTGCCATGGAGAACGAAAGCGCTACTAGCGCTACTAGCGTGCGTTCGAGCAGCGCTCAGGATTTCAAGGTGCAAATGAGAACACTTCACCACGCCCAGATCCAATAACACACAAGGAGGAACATATGCCCATACACGGAGGGAGACTACTGTGGCCAAGGGAAGGGCACGGCAGCGTCGGTTCAGAACCGGCTTCCGCTGAGGTTCGCCAGAAGGGAGGGGCTCGTTCGCCAGAAGAGCAGCGCTCTGATCCGTGAAGCAATCCGTGAAGCATGACTGACTATCAGTATACGTCATGAATAACAACAACATGCAAACTATACCAACTCGAATAAAATAAGGGCGGAATGAATTGAACCAGGACAGCTGATTTGGCCCTCCCGCGCGTGAGAACCGAAGCCGGCAAGAGACGATTTGTATACAGTGTAGCGCAGCGCTACAACGCGTTGCCGCCGGACCTGCGTGAGGCCTCTTTACCATCTTTTAAACGTCAGCTCGGTGATCTTTTACATGGTGTATGATGGGTGTCGTGTATGTTTATGTCGATCGCTGTGTGAATGTGTGTATGATCATGGAGTGTATTTTAGTTTTTGTATGCATGTTGCTAAGTGTCGTTTTTAACATGTCTCTACCTTTTTAACCATGACGCGACACTCAGAATAGCCGTTTTATGCATCGGAGAGTGTTTTTACTGTCAATACATACATACATACATACAACCCCAGGCAAGCTAGTATTCGCAAAGCACTCGGCACTGCGCCACAATAGCAAAAGGTGAGGAAATGCATATTGGATACAATATTATTATGTCACAAGTTTATGAGAGTGTCAACTACTATGAAATACAGTGATAAAATACCTTTAATAATGATTAACAAGAAAATTCAAACTTTAAAAACAATAATTTGAATAAGTCTTTAATTAGCTTTCAACTCAAAATCAGATATATTTTGCAATGCTACACAAGAATGGCACCAGTGACGTCATTAACAAAGCCTGTTACGGGACTTGGGTATACTAATCAGGAACAACTCGCCACAATGGTTAAGTGCGCCGAGAAGCATGACAATGACTTTGTAAACAAATCGCCGACGCTAAATAGGTCGCCGTCGATGTGCATCGATGAGCTTCCGATTTAATTGCCAGTTTTGTGTTATTGTTTGTTAGTTTTTTGGGGAAAAATTCTTATTTTTCAAGATAATATAAAGCATAGTGTTATATACAGCCACAGACAAATTATACAATACTCCTAATGTTGAAAACAAATTGAATCGATTTGCAAAAATTGAGGGTCGCAACCACTAACTATGCCGCCGTTGATGTTGCATCGATGAGCTTCCGATTTTATTGCCACTTTTTCCAATCGCTGTTAGTTTTAGAAGATCGCCGGGCATATAATCACAACAAGCAGAACGCACAATATATTTTCCACTCCATTGCGTAAAAAAACAATACGGTGAAAAAGCCGCAGTTTGATGAGGACCAAAAGTTCTTGCAAGTACGGGGTTCGTTAAAAGTGTGGAACGCTTATCAACTTTAACTTGAAATATCTTTCGGTAGGGAAGTTTTCATGCAACATGTGATGAATTTACAATATATTTTGGTCTCGTCTGGCGATTTCAAGTGCTAACTCCATTTTTGTGGAAAAAGGTCACTATTTCCCCTTTAAGCGATGCTATTTTATTCTCGACGAAATTATTTCGCAACGTTAGCGTCGGTAATCGTTTACGTTTGACTTCAGCATAAGTTGCTATCAGCGATTTACAGAATATTTTGGGGTGGATATAGGTCAGTAAGAACGGCGCTATCCGTCTGTGTAAATTTGCTGGTCAAGTTTGTCCTCGTTTTGGGTGTTATGGCGGTGTGAAGGATTAATCCAAAAATATTGCATTTCAACTTCAACGCCAAAATATTAGTCACACAGCTTTGAGTAACGCATACAATTTGAAGAAGGTGCCTGCGCTTGCAAAATGGTGTACGGATCAGCGTTCTACGTCGAACGGTTTCCGAGCACCAATTTAAATCCTGAATATGCAATTTTATCATAAAAGTGGTCACAACTTTGCACGTGGCACGCGCATCGCTCTGACGACATCTTATACGCCAGGCCAATCGATTATATATTCACATAGTGTTGCTCTGCATACCGCTGCGACCCTCGGTTGCCGAGCCAGCGGCCGAGGAACCGCGCGGCGTTTGCCCGTGTTTCGCGATTTCAGAATTTGCGCGTTTCCCATGTTAAACCATGGGAGACGTTGGACGCGCCTCGCGCCACCCTCGGCTCGGATTCGACAGACCAAATTTATACAATGTCCAAGTGCGACGCGATCACGAACGGTGCGAAAATTACAGCTTTCTAAGTATAACCATCTCTGAGACACCAGCACGCCAAAGTGTGACAGAACATCGGACGGACGGACGGACGAACACTCTGTCTTTAATAATACATACATATATATATATATATGTATAATATATATATATTATATATATATATATATATATATATATATATATATATATATATATAGATATATATATATAGTATATATATATATATATATATATATATATTATATATATATAATATATATTTATATTTATATGTACATGTATATTGTCATGTACATGTATTGTACATGTACATGTACATGTACATGTACATGTACATGTACATGTACATGTATGTAAATGTACATGTACATGTACAGATACGCGTACACGTAGACGTAGACGTGGACGTGGACGTGGACGTGGATATATATATATATATATATATAATATATATATATATATATATATATGATATATATATATATATATATACACACACACACACACATACACACATACCCCCCCCCCCCCCCCCACACACACACACACACACATACACACACGGACACACACGGACAAGACAGACATACAGACATAGATATATATATATATAGATATAGATATAGATATAGATAGATATAGATATAGATATAGATATATATATATATATATATATATATATATATATATATATATATATATATATAGTACGGCGATATTACGATAGTACGTATAGTACGGCGATATATAGTACGGCGTCCGCTCGGCGCGTCGGCAGAACGGCGGCGTGTTCTCCCACGGTGAAATGTGATACCCGCCCGCTCCGGGTCTGCCGCCCTCATATCATCACCCCATATTTATATTTCGTCAACACCTAACGGCTACCAGAATTCGGCGTGACGGGAGGGCAGAAGCACGAGTTTTGTTAGTCTTCGAGTAACCGATGTCATTTTACAGCTTCAAACCAACCCAAGAGAAGTTTTATTAGTGGATCGCCGGCTTAAACGCGAACATCTGAGCATCCATGTGACGACTGTGGTCGTTGGAGCCGATTCAGTGGATGTTAGAACTGTATTCTTCTGGTCCTTATTGCACTGGTAGCACGCGGCATGATTCAAAATTTTACCAGTCTCTATCGAGTTGGATGCATTGTGTGTTTGAGTATAGGTACGTAAGCCGGTTTTGTCTGGGAAATACGCACTGTCTCATTAAATAGCGTAGAAACGATTGGTGTGGATTGTGACATTGTTAGATGACACTGTTAGACATAGTTGATGCACTTCTGTTTAAACTGCTTACTGATCGGTCGTGATAACCTGTTGCACATGCAGAACTTTATATACTTAGGGGGATGCAGGTGCATCCCCAATGTTCTGATCTGCATTCCCAGTCTTTCATCTGTAATGATCCCCAATAATATTACTTATTGTCTGTCAGATAGGGTTAAGTGTTTTGGTCATTTTGGCTGGGGGAAGAATGAGACACGGTACAAATATACAGGGGTGTAGGATCATATTCAGTTGAGGGGACTTCAGCCCTCTCAACTTGTGGCTTAGCCCCCCCCCCCCCCCCATCCAACTTGTCATTCAGCTCCCCCACAACTTTTTTTTTATAGATGCAACAACAATATTAAAGGACAAAGACACAGTAGGTACCAACACACAGGATACAGGTGCATGTATACAGGTACTGACGGGATACAGGTGAATGGTCATAAACACTAAAGAACAACACTACTTATTGACACATAGGTATCCTTTTTCAATTTCAGACACGTAGCTCCAAAACGTTTGGATTAGGTTAGATGAGGTTCTGGCATCTAATAGATCTTAGATAGATTTGGTTTGGTACCGAAAACTTTAGCACCAATATATTTTGAGATACAGACTTGTGAATATGGCGTTTTTTGGTCGTTTTTTGAAAACCATTGTTTGAAATAGCCCTTTTCAGTGTCAACAATGGGATTGGAGCCATTTTCAGTGTCTAAAAATGGAAAAGCCCTTTTCAGTGTGGACCTTTTTAAGACCTTTCTTAAGTTAGGTTAACCCACTTAAGGTGTCATTTGATAGCGTTTCTCGCTTAGGTAAAGTTATAACAACTAGAGGTGCGTAGAGTACTCTAGAGTTGTTAATTTTTTTAGAGTTCTCAAAAACTATTCGACGGACAGAAACAACAAAAATACTTTTAGGTGGAGATTTTAAAGCTCTACACGATGTTTGCATTTTTTGTTTTTACAAAAATTATTTTGACCCCCCAAAAAATAAACAAAATTATATTATGTTTTTTTTGGGGGAAACAAAATCCACAGATCGATAGAACAGGCACTGGCAAACACGTTTGATATTTTTTTAACTTGTATCTTATTTGTGGACGTTAGAGCCATTTTTAGGGTCCACCAGATGGGTTCATCTTTCAGTTAGTGAAGTTCAAACACTTGTCACTCAAAAAATAAAATTTATAGAGCCAAACCGTTTTCATTTTCCAGTAGCCCTTATGCAATCTTATAGATAGTGTAACCATTTTTTTTATAAACATTTAACTTAAAGTTAAAAAATAAAAAATTAAACTTTCATTTTAGGTTTTTTGCGTTTTTCAGAAGAACTATAAATGATACAAAATTGTGTTCTATATATTCGTGACCGCTATCAGAAGTTGCATTTTTAGGTTTTTTAAAATACCAATTATAATTAATATGGGAAAGTTACTGCTGAAAAAACTACTAAAATTTGTAATTAAAATTTATAAATTCATAGAGATCGTAAAAAGATTGATTAGAGGATCTCCTTATATGCAAATTGTTCATGCCGGTTCTCAAAATATTTTCTTCTTCTTCAGATTGGTCGAATATTAAACAAAATATGAGCATATACACTGAACAATGTTTACGGAAATGACGTGTGAAATTTCTAAAATAGTAACCGTGATTACTCAAAAACCAAAAAATCTACAGGAAAATGTAAAAAGGCTCTTGTTTAGCTCGCTGAGTTGTACAGGAAACACTTTTCAAAACTTTAAAAAAAATATATCAAAAGTTTGACGCATATACAGTTTTTACCATTTGGAGCTAAATAAGTCAAAAACTTACTATCCGATTGCAATTTGAAAAACATATTTGGAGTTCCCATCTAATTTGACATCTGATTCATATTTTGTTTTTTGAAAATATTCCAAAACAAAATATTTTTTTTCTTGTGTGGAAAAAAATCAGTTTTAAATTGATAACTTTGTTGTTTCTCCACTTTTTTTCCTTTTTGAATACAGAATCAAACCTGCCATCAAATTCCGCTTCTTATGAGTTATAACACGTTGCTCTTATTTATTTATAAATTTCGTGTTTTTTTCCCGCAAAATGTTTTCAGCCTCTAACTTTTTGAAAAAAATTTCTTCAAGAAAAAACAAGGGGGTTGAAATTGTCTGATTTTAGATTTATCTACCATATTTTTTTTAATCCAAAAAAATATATATATATATATACCACCCCAAACATGGTTTTTGTGTTAATGCCAAAAATGAAAAATATAGGTAATTCTAAGGTGTTCTATCGAAGCAAATCCTTACATAACGTTTTTCGTCTTTGATTTATCGACTTGTTACAATTTTGGTAACACGTCAATTTGAAAATGAGATCCCTCCTATCTCAAAAACTTTTCAACTGATTTTTGATTTCTCTGATGTTATAAATGCACCGTCTAACGTGCTTTCTTTTCACTCTGTACCATAATCCCAAAAAATGCATATGATAACATTTAAAAATCAAAAACTTCACTTTTTTTAAATTTCAAAATTTAAAAAAATAAAAAAATAAAAATCGTAATAGCTTATCGATGCAACATTTGATGATGCATCTTTTGGCTATCTCGGATTTTCCAAATTTTTGCAAGAACAAAGTTAGGCTAGTTTGAACTTTATCCAAAAAACAAAAAAGTCGACTGTGGCGCCACCTATAATTATTTTTTTCTTCAAAAACGATATATTTTGGGATGTTAAATCCCAAGGGGAGTCCGATTCTTTTTACGGATTGTCAATCGGTTTAGTAGTTAAGAAGTTATACTAACATGTACTTAATACATTTAGACTGTATATTACATATGACAGTGGTATATATAATCATATACCCTCTCATCATTTTTTGGAGTAGCCAGTTATTTTGAAAAGGGGATTAGGTTTTATCCGAAGGAGCGTAAGCTATTAGGTTAGAAAGTTAGAAAGGTATCCGAAATTTCAGCCTCTTCGGTTGATTTTACACCATTTTATAGCGGAAAAACGAAAATAACTTTTTTACCAAAATGGACCTCCAACTGACCCGATTTTGACCAATTTCCTTTGTGATTAGGTAAAATCTGAATACAGTTTAAGAAAGAAGAAGGTTGGGGCTGTAACCTAATCGTCTTAGAACTCTTCTAAACCTATTTTTAGGGGGTCTGGGGGGGGTTGGCCCATTTCAGTGTGTCGACACTGAAAAGGGCCAAATTCACACTGAAATGGGCTACATCAGTTAAGTATTTAAAACTCCAGTTTCATATTTTAGTTTTTAATTATACCATAGATCAGGTTGAAAACGTGCACACAAATACATTTTGACCAGCTGAGTCCAAAAATCACCATATCTAAGAGGTACACTTAACCGTTTTTGAGTTATACATGTTAACAACAAAACTAAGACAAAATATTGACACCATAGATCACGCTGAAAACCACCATACAGATAGATCTCACCGCGTTGATTACGGAAATCATAATACCTAAGAGGTACATCCAACCGTTTTTGAGTTATACCAAATTTAAAATTTCGAAAATGTTGAGGCGCCACCATAGATCACGCTAAAAATCACCATACAGATAGATCTCGCTACGCTGATTACGAAAATCATAATAGCTAAGAGGTACATCAAACTGTTTTTGAATTATACCAATTTCAAAATTTCGGAAATTTGTATTTAAAACTCCAGTTTCATATTTTAGTTTTTAATTACACCATAGATCAGGTTGAAAACGTGCACACAAATACATTTTGACCAGCTGAGTCTTTTGAGTTATACATGTTAACAACAAAACTAAGACAAAATATTGACACCATAGATCACGCTGAAAACCACATACAGATAGATCTCACCGCGTTGATTACGGAAATCATAATACCTAAGAGGTACATCAAACCGTTTTTGAGTTACACCAAATTGAAAATTCGAAAATGTTGGGCGACACCATAGATCACGCTAAAAATCACCATACAGATAGATCTCGCCACGATGATTACGAAAATCATAATAGCTAAGAGGTACATCAAACCGTTTTTAATTATACCAATTTCAAAATTTCGGAAATTTTATTTAAAACTCCAGTTTCATATTTTAGTTTTTAATTACACCATAGATCAGGTTGAAAACGTGCACACAAATACATTTTGACAAGCTGAGTCCAAAATCACCATATCTAAGAGGCACACTTAACCGTTTTTGAGTTATACATGTTAACAACAAAACTAAGACAAAATATTGACAAGATAGATCACGCTGAAAACCACCATACAGATAGATCACCCCGCGTTGATTACGAAAATCATAATACCTAAGAGGTACATCAAACCGTTTTTGAGTTATACCACATTTAAAATTTCGAAATTTTGGGTGACACCATAGATCACGCTGAAATCACCATAGAGATAGATCTCGCCCGCTGATTACGAAAATCATAATTTCTAAGAGGTACATCAAACCGTTTTTGAATTATACCAATTTCAAAATTTCGGAAATTTGTATTTAAAACTCAGTTTCATATTTTAGTTTTTAATTACACCATAGATCAGGCTGAAAACGTGCACACAAATACATTTTGACAAGCTGAGTCCAAAAATCACCATATCTAAGAGGTACACTTAACCGTTTTTGAGTTATACATGCTAACAACAAAACTAAGACAAAATATTGATACCATAGATCACGCTGAAAACCACCATACAGATAGATCTCGCCGCGTTGATTACGGAAATCATAATACCTAAGAGGTACATCAAACCGTTTTTTGAGTTATACCAAATTGAAAATTTCGAAAATGTTGGGCGACACCATAGATCACGCTAAAAATCACATACTGATAGATCTCGCCACGCTGATTACGAAAATCATAATAGCTAAGAGGTACATCAAACCGTTTTTGAATTGTACCAATTTCAAAATTTCGGAAATTTGTATTTAAAACTCGTTTCATATTTTAGTTTTTAATTACACCATAGATCAGGTTGAAAACGTGCACACAAATACATTTTGACAAGCTGAGTCCAAAAATCACCATATCTAAGAGGTACACTTAACCGTTTTTGAGTTATACATGTTAACAACAAAACTAAGACAAAATATTGACACCATAGATCACGCTGAAAACCACCATACAGATAGATCACGCCGCGTTGATTACGAAAATCATAATATCTAAGAGGTACATCAAACCGTTTTTGAGTTTTGAGTTGAAATTGGTATAATTCAAAAACGGTTTGATGTACCTCTTAGCTATTATGATTTTCGTAATCAGCGTGGCGAGATCTATCTGTATGGTGATTTTTAGCGTGATATATGGTGTCGCCCAACATTTTCGAAATTTTAAATTTGGTATAACTCAAAAACGGTTTGATGTACCTCTTAGGTATTATGATTTCCGTAATCAACGGTGAGATCTATCTGTATGGTGGTTTTCAGCGTGATCTATGGTGTCAACATTTTGTCTTAGTTTTGTTGTTAATATGCATAACTCAAAAACGGTTAAGTGTACCTCTTAGATATGGTGATTTTTGGACTCAGCTTGTCAAAATGTATTTGTGTGCACGTTTTCAACCTGATCTATGGTGTAATTAAAAAATAAAATATTGAAC